>ML822486.1:73476-84187 GCA_009831015.1 Picea engelmannii | reverse complement strand
GTTTTGAACGAGTTGTGAGGATTGATGTTTGATTGGTTATGAATTTCAAAAATTGATAGATTCATCACTTAAATGGTTATCAATTAAATATAGATTGATCACTTAAGGGGCTATTAGTTAAAGAGTACAATAACTCACTAAGGTTTAGATTAATGAGTTTACCATTGATTATTTTATATTTATCTTTATCTCAATGTAATGTTTTTTTAAATGTAACAATATATATTTTGAAATTGTAAAATTTGATTATGTTCATGAATTAAAAATTTACATTTTAAAATTGTAAATTTTTAAATTGCATTAATGGAATCAATAGAGTAAAAAAACTTTTCTTTTGGAAGTGTACCTTTTACCTATTAAATTGTAAGTCTCATTTAATTAGACGACACAAAATATTTTGTAGGGGCACTAAAAGTAGAGGTCGGAAGTGCCCCTTATTAACCCCCATTTTATAAGTGAATGCTAGTTTACAACTATAAAACCTAAAGCTATAGGTGGGAGAGTTTTGTATGGAAAAGATCTGAATTCCCACATTAGATATGAAAAACCCTGACATGGCTTACATATGAAGACATATGTGAGTGTAAAAATGCCATTTGGTAGAAAATGAAGAAACACTTGGTCAATACCTAACACAAACGTAAAACCAAAGTCTTATATGCCCCAAACTTGGTATACCCAATCATTTGACTAGGAAAATCTATATGCGCCATATGGTAAAAAATGACGTGAATGTACCAAGGAAGAGTTCTCAATAGAGCCACAACACATAAAGGCCAAGAGTTATCCAACCACTTAAATAGAGAGACCTTTGGTCATCATATCACTACTGATGAAAAATTGATGATCATTGTTGGACTACAAATGTTTTGATCAACGTTTTGATCTCTTGTAGGAAAAGAAGGGCTACAAGTATCAACAAATCCAGGAAAATTGATGATCATTGTTGGGCTACAAATGTTTTGATTAGTTATATAGTAGGTCAAAAAAGAAAAGCAGTTTCTATTGTTGAATTAAATTTTTTATTTTTATTGTTTTGGTTGGATTTTAGCTTTAAAATTCTTTTGATCCATCATTGTGTTATCCAAACTATAATTCTGACTATAATTGGAGGTTTTGATATCGCTATGTCATTGTATAAAATGTTAATATCATTATCATTTTATAAAATGTTTCAAAAGAACTTAGTTCAATGATTCTCTATACAAATTATTTGTTCAATGAGCTTTATCCTTGCACTGTAGTTCAAGGTTAAGTGAATAGGAAACCAAGATCATTTGGTCTCATTAGTGAGAAGGCTACATCAAATGTTTCAAGGTTTTTGGAATGCAACCTTCGTAATCCTGACTCCTAAGGTTGTTACTTGTAGGAGATAAACAATAGAGGTAGGTGACAAGGTTAATTATTGTTGTTAAAATATTATCTCGATCTCTCTATAGAATATGTGGACAAGCAGATGATGGTTTGTGCATTGATTTTTTCTGAAAACAACATTACATCGCTGCAACTATGCTTCTTTGCAATGGAAACGAAATAGACTTGATTCCTGGTCAATGGATATTTTCATAACATGAATTGCCAAGACTTGTCATGTCATTTGCAAGAAGCTCAAAAGTCTTTGCATGAAAAAAAAATGTTATAATGACAATAAATTTTGTTTACAATTTTTATTAAATGGGTGATGGGGTCACCAATCCACTCTAGTGTCATTGATTCCTCCTTGACATGGTCAATTTCATCAAATAATCACCAATCCACCTGCATCATTGGCAAGCATTAAATTGCTACAACAATTATCCACAACATGCATCATCCAATACTTTTAGTGCCAACTATCACCATCTGACTACAAATTGACTACTCATAGTGGCTAATCAAAATATTCGTATTCATCTTTATTACTATAGTCATATTAATAGTATTGATTATCATCAATAACTAAGTGCATTGTTATCATTCCACTTAATCGATTAAACATATACCTAAATAGGTTATCTATATTATCTCAAGTAATCAAATTAAATGTTATATGATTGCTAAGGATAATTCATCATCCACTATACATCAAAGAGATAAAGACTCACCACACCTATGTTTATAGGAAAAGTTCTAAATTTTTCCAAGGATTTAATATATATATATATTATGAATATTAAGTAAAATAATATGATACGCATCAAGATAAACAAGTTTGTTAAAAAAAATTGAATCTTGATATTCAAAAGTTTGTTAAAAAAAATAAGACACTCAATTTGAATTTGAAATTATTTGATAATAGTTAAAATTGAAATTTAATATATATATTTTTTTTAACAAAATCTGGGAGAATTATATTAACTGTGTGGATGAATCCACTGGTGTTACAAAAACAAGGTCTGCTTATACTGTCTCGAGTTCCCTCTTAAGGAGAGGTAATTACAAAAGTGGGGATCGTCATAGAGTAAATAACATCCCCCAAGGTTTTCAAAATTTCTGTATGCTGAATTTCCTGGATAGCTCCGACAGAGGGTACCATTGATATATATTATTCGACAAAACATAAAAAGAGTCGAACTTAATTACCCTTTTCCACTTTTGTTTGCTGCATGTTTGAACTAAATTCTGAAAGAGGCTCGTTCATGTCGAGGACTTGATTGACCAAATTCGAGTGAACGTTCCTTGAGTGTCCCTGTTGGTCACTCAGATTGCTTGGAGGAGCCTGCGAGACATCTAGCTGATATAGTATTTGCTGCAACATCTCGATATTCAGACGGTTAGTTTCAATTTGAATGCGCTGGGCATCACTTTCATCTTGGAGCTTGCCTATCAGAAATCGGTGCTGGGATAAGGTCTCCAACTCGAAGGCACGGTTGGCGCTCATTGCGCCCATTTGAACTCTTAGACTGCTGCAACCGCCACAATCCACTTCCAAGTCATCCTCTGGCCAGCTTCCCGAGTCCTCCTGAGCTACATTTTCTTGTTGCATTTCGCTGTTTCCCGAGGAGTGACTGGACCTGACCATTCCTTAGGGGCTCTGAATGAAGCAAGGAGGGAGCCTCGAGCAGGAAGAGGAGGTGCTGACCTGAGATAACGAAAGGAAGAATTGAAGGGGCAAGGGAGGGCGACGAGATAAGAGGTAGGCAAAGAGTGACGAAGAAACCAAAGGAGTCCAGAAGTTATAAGGATTACTAGGAAAGAAATTTAGGGGGCCGTGTAGTAGCGCGAGGCCAACCCAAACTCTAAGGGAAGGGGGTAAAAGAGTTTCATGATTCAGGGAGCAGGTCACAGAGCGAGGAGACTGAGAATTCCAGGGAGCGCTTAACAGGAGCCAGACATACCGCGAGGGTGGCGAAGAGGCTAGGATAAATAACAACTGGACCAGGGATGGCAAGCGAGCGGATGGGAATTCCCACAAGAGCCATAAATTGGATAAAGACGACGACATGGTTTCTGGTAAAGGAAATGGCGTACTTACCTGCGAGTTCTTGGGAGGATCCCTGGAGACTGTTCCATCAGAAGCCATGGAAGTGAGAGTGGAGGTGAGGCTGACGTCGAGGGAGCTGTTGCGCCGTGGGAGTTGAGAGTCCCGAACCATAATCACAAAACTTTGAGGGTGAGATTCAGGATTTCCCACGCGAACCAAGGATTTCACACCTTTCGTGATAATGGCATTGGGGTCGTTGGCCACCTCTTTGTCTCGGGAAGAGAGGCCCACTTGTGCTGCATGCCACTTGGTGAGCTCGCGTACTCCCTGCTCCATGTGGACAACTGCAAGCGTCCACCTTATGCTGTTGGGGTTGCTTACCCACTCGCTCGGTGGGCCCATTCTTAACTACGTGGATAATCCCCCTTCCTTCTTGTTTTGGGTGTAGTGACATTCCTTCCTACACATGTGCCCATGAGTTCTGTTTGGGGCCAAACTGTGGCACCTTCTTGTGCCGATCATTTTCCGAACAAAGATGATCATTAGTGAAGGGGCGCTTGGGTTGAAACCCCGTCTATACTTAGGGCGCCCAACTTTGCCCCTATTGCTGCATTAGCCATTTTTTCGGCTTCACTCTTGTTTTCCCTTAGAATGTGATAAAAGGTAGTTCTGATATCTCCGGATACCAGCTTGATTATATCCATGATTTGCTTTAGGCTTGGGTCTCTGGGGTTTGTTCCCTGTATCATCATTCTTATTATGGTTTTGGAGTCCCCTAGGACCACAAGCTCTCGGATTTCCTTAGTTTGGGCGATTTGTACTCCTTTTAGTAAGGCGTAGGCCTTGGATTTGTTGTTAGTTTATGTCCCCAGATTCCAATTGTAGCTTGAGGCTTTTTTCCCTCCGGGATCAAAGAGTACCCCCCCTGCGTCTGCCTCCCCTGGGAATTTGAAATTTAATACTTAACTTAAAGGAAAATATTGTAAAAACAAAAAAAATTAAATTAGATGGAGTGAATTCAAATTCTATAGTAATAACGTATTTGATGTTTGCTAAATACAACTTTTGGTAAGTGATTGCAACTACATATAATGTGTGAAATCTGGATGCCTATAAATGTTAAAGTATACAAATGGAAAACAATTGTTGTGACAAAATAGAAGACGAGATCATATACTATCATGGCGGGGACATTAAACAATTATCACCACAATTATGACAAAGCCGATCAATATTTTAATTGAAGAATGAAATAATATATAATAATAAAGTAAAAGTTGATTAATGAAATAATTTATAATAATATATATGTTAGTTTTCTTTTTCTTTTTAAATAATTTATATTTATATTTTTTTACAAATATTGAATATGCTCTATTTAAAGTTCTTTTAAAAAAAATATATTTATATTTTTATAACATTATTCAATATACTTTATTTAAATTTTAGATTACATATGTAGGGAAAGTTTATGGTTGATTATTTTAATTTTTATAATTAAAGAAACTCTAAAGACAACTTTTGCAATGGTATGGATTTTGCTAAATAAAAAATAAAAGAGGACATATACAAATAAAAAAAAATATTGTAACGATTAATGTGTAACGTTTTGATCAAATTCAAAATAAAGTTAATCTAACTAGGTAACAAGTGGGTAACATGGTAACTGGGTAACAAGGTAACATGTACAAGCAAAATTAAGATTTTCCAAGGATTGATTGGCAAAGTATATACTTTTATGTGAGAGTTTATAAGTTTAAATCTCAGTGTTACATTGAAAAGTTGAGATTCACAATTCTTCACTTACAAATGAAAAACATGTACAGAACACAAAATGAAGTAAGAGCAATTTTTTCTTGAGTCAATAGCAAGATGACTACATTTAGACTGTACAAATCCGAATTTGATCCTGAATAATGAAAAATTCAATCTCTTCCATTATTTGTCCAAATCAAATCAGAATTCTTGTTCTCCGTATTCCATTGAATTCAAAATCTGTGCATGAAAATGGGCCTCCATAACTTAAATCCATCAAGCTCATTGTTTTTGAAAATAGATATCAAGACATGCACAACCTAAATAAAATTAAAATTGGGTCTTGCCTCTGTCCAGGCTAAACGCTTTCATTGCCTCAACCGAGCATGAAATCTTTCCAGCCCATGATGGTTACTATGTTTTCCAATAAGGGTATGCAAAAATTCTATAATTTTCAGTAACATCTAAGAAACTAATGAGCTATAGTGTCCAATTCTGAACACCATGCGAAATACATAATGTTCCAACAACACAGATGTGCCAAAGCAGGAAAAAAACAAAGTTTCAATCTGAACATCCTTTAGGCACTTTTTCATATCTCAAGAACACAATATTGCCATTTTTTAAGTATTGGTAAATGGTACAGAGTACAAATATTTTTCACTCTGATTGTTAAAATATGTTTTGATTTTCTATATATAGTATTCAATATAAATCTTATTTTTTAGTGTTCAAGAGTGATATAAAAATATACTCATAACATATTACTTACAGGAGTTGATCTTGGATGAAGATGATAATGCTCATTTTCTCAACAACATGAAGTAAACCCAACTAACAAGTAACTAATACATACCTCCCCACCCATAACATTATATTTGAGCTCAAACATAAAGACAATATATCTTTCCATAATTATGAACCTCAATTTGAATCCAATGCCTCTCTTCAAGCAAATTCCTTCTGAACAATGATACGTTATGAAAATTTGGAAATGGCTGGTATAGACCCCTTAAATCATGATACATTATGAAAATTTGCAGTTTGAATCCAAGGCATCTCTTCAATCAAATTCCTTATTAACAGTGAAACATTATGAAATTTAATTTGAAAATCGCTGTTGTAGACCTCCTAAATCATGATACATTATAAAAATTTGCAGTTTGAATCCAAGTCCTCTCTTTAATCAAATTCCTTTTGAACAATGATATATTATGAAAAATTGGAAATGGTTGGTGTAGATCTCCTAAATCATGATACATTATGAAAATTTGCAAATGGATCATCTAGACCTCCCAAGCTATGGAATTATTTTTGAGCTCCATCTTAAAATTGATTCATCTTTTCATACCATTATAAAATATTTATAAAAGGAGCCACTGAATCTACAAAATTGTTCTAGATGGTCAACAGTGACAGAGCCAACATCTTGATGACATTCTAGAGGATTTCTGAAAGAAGGTTTGCAAAGGCGTGGAGGGCAGTGTGCAAATGAACAAAAAAATCATAAAACACAACACCCAAGAAGCCCACTAAAGCACTAAACGCATCCTGAATCAACCTCACAGACCCGAGTGCTTATGAAATAACCAAATCTCTGACATACCCAATCACATAGTCCAAAATTATGGCAATCCCCTGCATTGCATTTTCCAAAAAAACTAGAATTATTGAGCCAAGCGCCCTCAATGTATGAATTAATGCCACTGATACCACTACTATGATCCTAAACACAACATATGATAATATGAGACAAAGTGGCGGTTTAGAATGAGCCCAAAATGAAAGTGACTGAGCCCAAAATGAAAGCGACTGAAGTGTGTTTTCCAGAAGGATTCAAAGAGAGGATCCAATATAGAGGGATAATTATATGGGGGTGGGCATCTCATTCTCTTGCATCGTTCCATCGATGCATTCCTCAATCACTACGGGCGAAAATCTATGCTGGAGAGCGTGAGCATGGGAATTCCCATGATCACATGGCCCATGTTTGCAGATCAACCATATAACTCGAAGCTTCTGTAAGAACGCTTGGGGGTGGCCATAATGATATGTGTAGGTTTGAATAATGTGCTAGATGAAGAATAAGTGAGAAGGGAATTGACCATGCTTCTGGCGGAGGTAAAAGGAAAAGCCATGAGAAGGAAATCTTAGGAGTTGAGGAAGCATGCTAAAATGGCTGTGAACAAAGATAGATCTTCATATATAGACTTGCACGATTTTGTTGGTGACATGCAACAATTGCACCAGAATAGAGATGGGATGCTAGAATTTGAAGGGTAAAGTACATTCTGTGGTTATCGGTTCCAAGTACTACTACACCCAATAGTTCTAACATCGGGGTTTCCAGCTCCCGAACACGAACATTTGGCAGGAACAATTGACACACTACAACCAATGGTTTAGGCTGACCGGTTTTGACAACAAGGTTGAGCCTAAACCAATGGTTTAGGTTGACAGGTATAAGGTTGAGCCTAAACCAATAGTTTAGGTTGACAGGTATTGCCTGTTGACAGGATTTGGGAAAAACCTATCAGTATATATGCCTTCAACATAATTATATATATAGTTTATATATGTATATAAATTATATAATTATATGTAGCTTATATAATATAAACTATATTATTATATGGAGTTTATATATAATATAAACTAGATAATTTATATATATAGTTTATATTATATATAAACTATATATATAATATGTAATTTATATTATATATAAATTATATATATATCATGATGGAGGGCAAAGAGATGATACTGGAAATTGTATAGTTTTTATATAATATAAACTATATATAAATTATAAAGTTTATATAAACTATATGATGATGATGATGATGATGGTTAACGTCCACTAAGACCGAATTGGTCTATTGGACCTTAAGAGGGTAAGTGATTGCTTGCGATTCTTTAGAATTTTGTTTTTGTGCTCGAAAAGCATTAAGAGAAGCTTTCCAAGATCACCATACTTTTGTTGAGTTAAGAGGTTATGAAGGTTGGTAGTGTAATAAATATTTTGAAAATGAGATCTAATACAGGTATAGGCTGGACAATCTAAGAGAAAGTGCTTTTCATCTTCAACCTTCATAGTGTCACAAAGGTGACACACTCTTTCATCCCATGGTGTTTTGGGAATTGACCAACGCCCAGTTTCACTATGGATCTCGTGAGAATTTGTTCTTATCTTAACAATGCTTATTTTTTTCTTTACACTTGGCAAAACAGATAGATAATTTTGATCTTCTAGATTAGGGTTGATTACATCTTTATAATACGTTAATTTTCTTTTTTCCTCTAACTCTTTATCACACCACATTTTTTCCTTAAATTTTGATTTGACATTTTTTAATAGTATCTTTATTATGCAAAATTATTTCTTCCATGATTTCCCAATAGTTTAGCCAAGACCAGGCGTCTTTATGCCATCCTCGCTTGAGTCGATGGTGGTTATGACTTGTTTTTGAAGCAATTTTAGGTAGCCTCTTGTCTTCCATGTTGTTTAAATTGTTCTTATACATTAGGTATCTAGTCATAGCCATGCTATCAATGGGGGAGAGGATTGTTTCTAAGAGGAGGATGGGATAGGGCGTATTTCCTTTATTTTTGAGATTATAGGTTATAAAATTCTTTTGTGTTTGCTCTATATTTCTCCAGGATTCACGAGAGATACTACAGCCCCACACATCACATCCATAAAGAATAATAGGTGTAACAAGAGTCTCAAAGAGGAGTTTCTTCTTATCCCAACTCCAAAGATCATCTGATTTACAATTATTTTCAAGTCCATAATAAGATTTCCATCCCCCAATAATCCTTTTCTCAATGTTATAATTCCAATTGAGCTTGTGGTGAATATCAATTCCAAGATATTTGTATGAAGTCACTTCCTCCAAGTTGTTGTTGTCATATACAAAGGTATCATAAGGGATCTTATTGGATTTAATAATCTTGACCTTAGTCTTATCAGTATTAACAATCATACCCATATTGGAGCAAAAATCCTTGAGGATTCTTAGTTGGTTTTCAAGATCATGGGGATTCCTTGCCATAAGAACGATATCATCGGCATAAAGAAGAATATTGATGACTATACTAGTGAGAGTAGGGCTGACACAACCTGCTTTTTCCAAGCATTCTTCTAACTTATCAATGTATATGCCAAAAAGGGTAGGGGACAAGGGACAACCTTGTTTGATTCTAATATTGAATTTGATCTCTTTTGACCAGCCCTCAATGTTTTTAAACTTAGCAATAACATTCTCATACATCCTTATTGCAACAACCCTCAACTCGAGAGGCACTTTTATCTCTTCCAACCTATTCCAAAGGTTTTTCCTAGGAAACATGTCAAAATCTTTTCCAAAGTCAACAAAACAAAAAAAAAGATTGGTTTTAGTATCACGAAACTCCTCTGCAATGATCCTAAAGGTAACAAGATGGTCCACAGTTGAATGATATCTCCTAAACCCAGCCTGACCTTTAGCTCTTTTACCGTGAATTTCTATCCAAATGCTAATCTTCTTTTCCAAAATAATTCCATAAAGCTTGGCTAAAACCGGGCTAATCATAATGGTCCTGTAATTAGAGGGAATGTTTCTATCCCCATTTTTAAAAAGAAGAACAATGAGGCTTTTTGTCCAGGATTTAGGGAAGCCATGCTTGACTACAAAATTGAAGAGCTTGTGTATGCGAGGGATAAATATTGTCCCTCCGATTTTAAAATTTTCAGCTTGGTAGCCTTCAATGTCCTTAGCTTTCCCATTTGCGAGCCGCTTAACCCTGAACTCTATGTCATCTAAAGAAAAAACTTCTTCCTTTGTAGGGACAATAGGAATGGTGTCCATGGGATTAGGGAACTCGTAAAGACTTTTAAGGTAGGAATTCCAATCCGTTAAGGGAATCCTATTATTTTCTTTAGTATTGCGTTTCAGAATTTGGCTCCAAAACTTCTTAATATCCAACTTTTATAGTTGTGAAAGTTGCTCTTGCCTTTTATTGATATAGTATCTTTTTTTCCTTCTAATTAGGGCTTTGTACGTATTGATCTTATCAAGTTTCAAGGGCTCATTAGAAGCATCCCTAATGGATTTCCTAGCAATTTTAAATTCTTTATCATACCAAGGGTTGGTTGTTCTATTATTCTTTTTATAGGACACCTCGAAAGAGAACTTGTTAATAGAAGTGGAAAGGGTAGTTGTAAAATTATGATAGATTTCTTCAATGTTGTCCTTATAAGTTAGGAGGTTTAATTTACTATTTAAATCCTTTAAGAAAATGTCAACTTTACTTTTGTCAAAGCTCAAATTCATTTGATTATCAAAATTCTCTTCAATGGTGGTTCTGTGCATCGAAAATTTAGAATTAGGGTTAAAGGTTTATGATCATAGTCAGGCTCATGGTCATTTAAAAGGTCAAAAGTTGCTATTTGGTTGGAAATGGGGATATCAGATATCACATAACCTACAACACTACTACCTAGCCCATGAATACATGTCATTAGGTTGGAGTTTGACCACTTCATTACTCCATTGCAAATTATTAGGT
>ML822486.1:60964-73246 GCA_009831015.1 Picea engelmannii | reverse complement strand
TTCTTTTGTAGCTATTAGATAAAACAAGGTCCTAATATAGCCATAAATGATTATGGTTGGAATCATCACTTAAAAGAGTAGCTTGTTTAGTTTCAGTCCTAGCATTAGAGTCTCCTAGCGGGAGGATATTACCTTCATTTTTCAAATTATAAATATCTTGTTCTAAATTATTATAGGGACAATTTTTATCTAGATTATTTTTCTTATAAAAAGTAGAATTAATAGGTGCAAAATAACAAATTGCTATACACATCTTCTTAGCATGTTGAAATTTCTATCCAAATGTATTGATTAAGAGGGTCAATCTTATGAAGTTTAATGTGAGGAGAAATGATTTTTCTAATATAACAAGCTATGCCTCCTATCCCTCTATGGTGGGATTTTTTGTTCCATGCCGACCACAAGACAAATCCTTCCATGTTAGGGATCTTAGACTCCTGATGCTCCCAAGTTTCAGCTAGACAGATAATATCAATATCACTCGAGATCCAACTTATCATAGGACCTTTGCGCCATGGAAAGCCACGACAATTCCAAAAAAGGATCCCGAGTGTCCCAAATTCCTATTTATTATTATCCTTATGGTCTCTATCCCGGACAATAGATTTTCGATTTCTAATTATTGCCCATTTTCCTTCTTTCCTAGCTTCTTTTACTTTTTGAACTTCCTTCCTTAATTCAACTTGGTCTTCGGGAATGAGGTCTTCATTTATAAATATTCCTAACCCTTTTAATCTCAGAGATTTACTAAGTATGCTATATTTATGGTCATTACAACTTACTTTGACACAGATCAACCTATCTTTGTGATCAATTATTTTTCATAGCCTCTTTGCTTCTATGAGGTAAGTTGTATCAATTTGTGATTTATTTTTTAATTCTTCTTTTACTATTGCTAGTGTATCCTCCTCTTGTTATTATTTTATACCAAAAATTATGAGGTTCACGACTCTTTTGTTACGCTCATGCTCCAATTCGATTACCTTATTCATTTCCTCTTTGATGGGTTTGATATCCAATTTGTTTTCCATATTATTGAGGGTCAAATTGTTGGTTAGTTTTTCTTCTAGCTCTTTAATCCTATCTCTCAAGTTGCGATTTTCTTCAACCCCTCCTTCTTGGGTTGATTGTTTATGTTTTTCCATTTCTTGAATTCTATCCTTCATTGTCTGCAATTCACTCTTGAACCCTAAGAATCTATTCTCTATTTAAGTTCAAATGGTATCTTTAATTTTTTTTTATCAATCATTGCCTCTAGCTCTATTTGGAGTTTTACGTCTCTTTCTTCACTCATTTTTTCTAATGTTTCTAACTCTATTTGGATTTTCACATCTCTCTCTTCTTTTCTTTTTTCTACTGATTCCATATAATCGTAAATGATCTCTAGGGTGATTTTGGGGGGCCTCCCCTTGTTAGGATGAGTTTTTGGAATAGGTGGTGGAGTGCTCATATTGAAAAGAAGAGAAAAAAATGTAACAATTATTATTATGGATTGACTTTATCTCTCAAATCAACTTTTACTTACGAAACTTAAAATAAAATAAATAGATAAAATACATTTAAATCTCTTTACGTAAAATTAAAATTGAATCAAAGTATAAAGTGACTCACCTCATTTCAGATGTCCAAATGCTCAACCCATTGAAGAAGCCAAAAATAATTTCTGAAAACCGCAGAGAAGTCCGGAGAAACTAGAGAGATTATTCTGGGTAAAAAAGGTAAAAACCAAAGAGAAGTATTATTCCCATTCAAAACCCTAGATATATTGTAGAGTCATAAGTCACTCCTGGATTGCTTGTAGGAGCAGAGCCCAATGCCCATCAGTTTTATGTCATGATAGTTTTAATGGGTGATCAAATGGTTAGAGACTCGGGAAGATATCGCTCTAACTCAGGAACTGAGTCCGGTATGTAAGGAACAAAAGAGGTCTTGATCTAACTTCAGTCAGTGAGTTGATTTAAATATGAGCAGGTTGAAGACTTGGTGAGAGGAGTGAACAAACTACCTCAGGCGACATGCCTTTCAGAAGTTTGTAGAAGAAAAACTCTGAATACAAGATCCTCTTGGTTCAAGGCTTCGAGAAACTGAAAGGGGGACTTGACTGGATCCTCAAATTCCATGTCTTTCAGCGCTAAGAAAATCACAGGGACCGATTAGAACATTGCAACTGCTACAATGATCCAACCTACATCATCCTATAACAGTTACAACTCGACTGGATCCTCCAATTCTGAGCTGCTCTAACACAGTATAAACAAAGACGTGAAAGAAACTGACATTCATAAGGCAAGAAGTCTCAAGAGTCCATGCATAACCAGAATAACAATGCTTTATTAAAGCTTTACAACCGAGAGCCTTGCTCAACCATCGATGCCTTACAAAATACAAAGACTAAGTTTATATACTTGGAAAAATTCACCTAACAAAGGTGGGCTCATTCATCCAAGGCATGGTATCCCTTCAGTCAAAATCAGACGGATATTCTTCGTCAGACTCTACCTTAACTGCGCATGGCTCCTGCAAGGGGAGTAGCTGAGCCATTAAGCGCCAAGTTAGTGTGTGCAGACCTCCCTGGCTAGTCGAGGACTCGACATGGCATCTTTGGAAAAAATCGATACACAGGACCTTCTCGAGAAGACAGCTTGCCAGATCCTCCATACTTTGCACTTAATGAGTGAGGAGAGGTTTCAACCACCCCCTCTCACCTTAATTTACTCCAATCGAGAACCAGGATGGAGATTAAATCGGATGGCACCTGGAGATCGTGATAATCCCTTTTGTGACTAAACTCGATGCCTTTGGCCCCTCTTGCATAGCTCTTTTATTTCCCAAGTGGCCACAGGCTGTGACCCTGCGTTTATTTTCGAAGGCGCTTTCAGCGTTTGTGAATAGGAAGGAGCTGATTCTTGCTTATCACAATTGCGATGAGAAAAACGTCGAGATGGCTTAATTGGGCGCTACACGTCCCTCTCAGATCTGAAGGTCCTGAACTCACTCGACGATACTCTGGGCCTGGGTTTGGGCACTTTCGACGCTTCAGGGTTCGGGGCTTCGAGATGTAGAACGACATGGAACCCTCACCCTTTGAACTCCCGAATGCCGAAATGCCAATGCGACTAGATCTCGCGCCACGCGTCCTTTGGACGGATGACTGCCATCCTTTCCTACATACAATATGGGCGCTTTCCATCGTGCTAATCTCAGCGCAACTCCGCTAACCGATATTTCCCGTCGACTGTTGATCGGCTCCTATGGGTGAATCTGGACCATCGACAACATGATTTATCCCGTTTACTTGCTTGGAGGTCTGAAACACGATTTTTCCGAGCTGCGCTTGGGCGCTTCTCGTGCAACTTGCAGACCTAAATACTCTTGGTCCCAGGACAAGTAATGTTACTAACATTAAGCTCCATGGGGGATAAAGTCGTCCCTGTGATGCTCTAAGGACTCATTTTGCAGTTCCAGTGCCTTGTTGTTGGGCTATGGAGTCATTTATTTAAAACTTAAAGACGGAAAGAAAAACAATATTTAAAACCGCGAAAGAGCCATGTGCGGCTCAAGAGAAAAATCTTTTTAGGAAATGCCCATTCACAGGGCCATTGAAAGCTTCTTGATCCTTCAAATCCCGTAATCTGTAGGTATTATTCGAGAATACTTCAGAGACTCTGAAAGGCCTGATCCACAGGGCTTCGAATTTTCTGTGCTTGCCTTTATCTTGTTTAGGAGCATCCCATTTCAGTACCAGGTCTCCTATTCGAAACTCTTCCTTCTTGGCCTTCTTATCAAAAACCTGCTTGATCTTTTGCTGATGGTCCTGAATTCTGCCCATTACTTGCTCCCTGGTCTGTTGGACTTCCACTAGCTGATGAATTCTTTTGATTATGTCATCAGGCTCCTCTCAATGATCCTGGAGGAATTTTGCTACAGGAATGGCTAAATGGGAAGGAAAAACAACCTCTATTCCATAGACTAATTGGAAAAAAGAGATGCCTAGGGATCTCTTCGTGGTCACTCGATCGACCCATAGAGAAAATTTCAATCTTGAATGCCAGGCCTTCTTGTTGACTTCCAACAGTCTTTTGATGATCCTTATCAAGCTTTTGTTGGAAGACTCTGCTAAACCATTTCCCTAGGGATAGTATGGGGTAGAGTGAATCAATTTGATCCCGAATTGCTCACAGAACTTGGCTAACGGCTCAGCCCTGAAAGAGGCTACGTTATCAGTGACAATCTTACTTGGGCAGCCGAATCTTGTGATGAGGTATTCCAGGAATCCAATGATTACCTTGTGGGAAGCACTCCTGGTGGGGATAGATTCAATCCACTTGGTAAAGAAATCTGTAGCAGTCAGGATCCATCTGTGCTGCCCACTAGAAGCGGGGTGAATTTCTCCAATGAAATCTAGGCCCCATTGCTGGAAAGGTCCTGAAACAACCACAGGGTTTAACGACAAAGACTTGAGCTCTTGTTTTCCTGCAAATCTTTGACATTTGATGCAGGCTTTGACCCTTCTGCAGACGTCAGTAAATACGGTGGGCCAATAGTATCCATCCTTGAGGATTTTGTAGGCCGTGGTTTTCCAGAAATGATGCCCTCCACATAGGTTGTCGTGAAATTCAACCATGATCTTGTCAGCCTCTTTTGGATCTACACATTTCAAAAGAAACCCTAGGGGGTCTTTCCAATATAAAACTTGATCGATAAGGCAGTATCTGACTTCTTTGAGCTTCAGAGCCTTTGCCTTATTTCTTTTTAGACCGTCTGGAGGCCGCAACTCTTGCAGAAAATATATGACATCCTTATACCAGGGACATTGAGCCAGTGGGGGATCCCTTTGGGGGTCTGTTTCAGATAGCCGATCCCGCTGAATTCCTGAGCATTCGTTGATGAAACTTACCCCCAAATCTTGGCAATTTGCTTCAACCAACAACTTGGCTAAACCTTGACCTTTAATCAATCTGGTAGGCTTTATTTTTAGGTCAGATTCCAGAATCTTGGCTATCCACTTACTCCTCCTCCCGTCTATGTCAGTATGAATAAGAATGTCTTTGACAGTAGCTGAGGGGACATAGGCAATGATTTTTGACTATAGGACATAGGTTCTAAAGGCCCTGAGAGCCTTTACCAGGGCATAGGCCTGCTTCTCCATAGTGTCATACCTGACTTCGACATCCCTCAATGCTCGGCTGAAGTATGCAATAGGCTGCTCTAGCCCAACCTCGTTCATCTGTAATAAAACAACATCCACCGTGTCAGGTGAGGCAAAGGAGAAAATAAGGAAATCCTTTGAGTAATCGGGACTGATAATCACAGGGGCTTCAGTCAGATCCTTCTTTATTTGCTCAAAGGAATTTCGCGATTCTGAAGTCCACCTCACTTCATTTCCTTTCCTTAACATGGCTTTTATAAGTTTTACCTCCTCAGCAAAGTTAGGAACAAATCTCCTTAGAAAATTAATCTTACCAAGGAAAGATTGGACCTCCTTCTTGGACCTCGGGATTGATAAGTCTTGTATTGCTTCAACTCTGCTAGGATCAATCCTGACTCCTTCCGCTGATACTATGTGGCCTAGTAACTTTCCCTCCTGCATGGCGAACATAGATATCTTGGGATTTAATGAAATGCCAAAACTCCTGCATTTCAGGAAAACCTTCCTGAGATGACAACAATGTTCTTTATCAGATTTTGAAAATACTGTTATGTCATCCAGATAGATGACCACAAATTTATCCTTTTCCCCAACGAAAGCTATATCCATGGAACGTTGAAACGTCGCCCCTGCATTCATCAATCCAAAAGGCATTTTGACATACATGAATGTGCCCCATGGAGTGGTAAATGCCATCTTTTCCCTGTCCTCAGGCAGAACAGAGATTTGATTATAGTCAGAGAAACCATCGATCATGGACATCCTGGATTCCCCTGTTACCCTCTGCAACATATGTTCCATCTTTGGTAAGGGGTAGTTGTCCTTCCGCAAGCTCCTGTTCAGGTTTATGACGTCTACACAGAGTCTGGTTTCTCCATTCTTCTTCCTTACTGGGACCAAGTTAGCAACCCACTCTGAGTATCTCAGTGGCATGATGGTCTGGGCCTGTAGCAGCTTCTTCACTTCCCTCTCCATGATAGGAAGCAACATAGGATTGATCTGTCTTATCTTCTGCCTAAATGGATTTGCCTCCCCTTTCAATGGGATTTGATGCTCAATGACATAAGTGTTATATGTTTTGAGATCTTCATAGGTCCATGCAAAAACATCAGCAAATTCCCTCAAAAGTCCAGCGTATTCAGACCTCTGATCCTTTGTCAGACTTCTTGACAATTTGACAAACTTGGGCTCATTTTTGGTGCCGATGTTGCACTGAATAGTATCAGAGTCATCCTCTGAGATTTCCCCTTTTAATGACACATCATTTCTATCAAAAAGCCTTTCCAAAGGAACCAGTCCCCTTGGAATATGGTTGCTGGGGAGCTGCACGATGTTACGCTCTGCTATTTTACTCAGAAACTTACCCCCATCAAGCTCTTCTTCAGAGACAGAGTCTTGGTCGATATGCATCTCTGAAAATTCTTCGACTGTCTCCAAGAATCTCTTGATCTCAATATCATCCTCGAATACCTTCCAATGTTTGACGTTGTCAGGTATGGAGGGCCTGTATTTTACTTCTACATTGTATCTGAATTTGGGCGGCAAGGGCACTTTGAAATTGCTTGCTGACGTAGCCAAGGAATCTGCCACTGTGTTCTTCTCTCTTGGGACGAAAGAAATGTTGAATGCTGAGAAAAAACAGTCAATTAAGTCCCATACCTCATTTCTGTATCTCCTGAGTTGAGGATGCTTAGCCTGATAAGCGTTTTTGATCTGCTGGACCACCAACTCTGCATCTACGAACACAACTACCTCTTGAATTCCCATTTCCTTTGCGAATCTTAATCCTAGGATAAGAGCTTCATACTCTGCCACATTGTTGGTAGTTTCAAATTCTAATTTGTATGACAGAGATATGGTTTCCCGAGCAGGTGACACAAAAAACACCCCAGCACCAGTGCCTTCCCTGGAAAAGGCTCCATCAAAGAACATTTTCCAGATGGGGGTGATGGAGGGAGGAAATTTATGGGAAGTGGTGGGCGGCTTTGTGAGTTTTAGAGGAGGCTCGGGAGCATTAGTGAGTTGTAGTACACTGGAACCTAAATCAGTGTCCAAGGCAAAAATGGGATGGTTGGTAGGGTTGGCTTCATCACTGATTATATAGGCCAGTTGGGCTTCCCTGTATAGCCTCCTATGTTCTCCTCCAAACACTGAGATAGTAGCATATGTGAGGTCCATATGCAAAGTTCCCCCCAATATTTTTATCCAAGATCTTGATAAAAACATACCAAATTTGGGGGGGACATCAGCCACTACAACATCCATGACCACACTTTTCATGGGCAACTAAAACAAGGTCACGACCAAGTCTTTGATAATTCCTAGGCATTGAACTTTCCTGGAGTCAAAGGAATAGAGGTCATGGTAGGCTCGTGTGACTTCTAACCCTAACTCTTCCATGACAATTTTGGGCATGAGGTTGTGAGAAGACCTTGAATCCATCAAGCAGTTGTGCAGTACCTTGTCATGTATGTTCAAGGAAGTGTAGAAGGGAGGGGATGAGTCATTTATGTCTTCTACCATAGGACCTAGAATAACTGCAGGATTTTCATCTTGCAAATTGATGGAGTCTGTGGGAAGGCACAATACCTCAGACTATAAAAGCTCAGAGAAGCATCTTTTGAACCCTTCATGTTTAATCAATTCGGTTAGGGGCATAGGGATTCTGATCTTTTGAATTTCATGCTCGAAATTAAAAGAAGATGTAAGCTTCGGAGTTTCTCTTATTTCCGGAACATGACTCTGGACTATGGGAGAGAGGGGTTGGGTCTTATTACCTCTGTGACTGTCTGCTACTTCATTAACAGGTTTCTCTGTTCTAGTGAACTGCTTAGGAGCATCAGGTGCTACTGTCATTTTCTTGGACCTCAGGTCATACCTGCCTTGGCTGCCACTAGCCTTGTTTTCCTTGCTCAGTTCATTTAGATGACTGTCCATGAGAGACTCCTTGTATGCTGATTGAATGAGATGAGGAAAAGGAGGAGTGTCTCCGAAGCAATGGATTTTTGGATCAAGCTCATCTGTTTCCCCTTCTTCTTCCTCGGCCATAAAATTGTTTTGAAAAGGGGCCTGAATTTTCTGGTCTTCTCTGTCTCTTCCCCTCTCTCTTTGCACAGTCGGGGAAGTAACATTATTTGGCTTCCTGAAACCTCCTTTATTTTCGGCGTTTTGAGGGCCCTTATATGCTTGCCTCTTCTCCACCTTCATCATCTCCATCTCTGCAGATAGAGACTTCACCATATTGGTCAGTTCATCCACTTGAGGGTGGGGCACCGATGGGCCAGAAATTGAGGCTTCAGATCTCTGCGTCGGCCTTGTTCCTTAGTCTATCAACTGCTAATACATTAGATTCCACCTCTATGGCTACATATTGCATTTGAACTAAGGAGGTGGCTCTTCTTTCTCTCAATAAAAGACAAAAATCAGGGCCAAACACACTAGCATAGGAAATCTTGGCTGAGGCTTCTGAGGGTTTTATCTCAGCAGGAATTTTATTATACATCTTATTGAATCTTTTGGAGAAGTCAGAGACAGACTCTCCTTCCATATTCTTCAAAGACCCGAACTCTGTCATGTAATACATGAAATCCTTCCTATCTCCCCACTGCCTCAGGAAAGCACTATCCAGAGCTTCGATCCCAACAATAGATCCGGGGGCCAATCCTCTAAACCACTTCCTCACCTCACCATCCAAGCTCTGGACAAAGACTCTCATCCAGACATCTTCATTTTCAATGTTTAGTTTGTCTGCATAATTGTAGAAAGCAGCCAGGTTCTCTTCCGTAGTTATGTCCCCTTCCCCAGTGAACTTGGGAATATACTTCAAGTAATCTCCAGCAGGGAGAGGATTCATTGGATGGGGTAGGATTAAGGGAGCATATCTGGCAACAACTATGGCATCCATTCTATTTAGAGGGGGATTTGCGCCAACCATAGGGATATTAGGTGAAGGAGAACTTGGAGGAGAAGGAGCTCATGAAGGGGATATTGGGAATGAGTCTCGAAGTGGAACGAGAAACAAAAGGGGATTTAAGGAGAAGGCTAATGGGCTCAAGTCAGCAAATGCTTCTCTTTGTGTAGAAGTGGCAACAGTAACAAGGGGAGGAGTGGTAAAGATAGGAGTGGGGAAATCTTCCAGGGTCCTGGGTCTACACCAAAGTACAACTTCAGAGGAGAGGGGAGTGACAAGGATTTCTCCCTCCGATCCGAGACCAAGAGGGGAAAACTCAGTAGGAGCACTCTCGAAATTCAGGAAACGAGAAACCTCAGAAAAAGGTCTGTTAAGGAACTGAGGAGGAGAAAATGGAGTTCCTATAGAAGGAGATGGCAGACTACTTGGTTCGGTGGTGGAAGCTTCTTCTTCAGAGGCCTTTCCTTTTCTGAGAACCACCTCCAGATCAGTTTTAGGTGTAGCTAGAGGCAACTGTGGATGAGACCGCGTGTGTCTGCCTCTGAAAGCCATAATTAATACAACAGGTTCGCCACAGTGGATTTGTCACAATGGAGTTGCTAGGTGCACAATAACAATATTTAAAGGCTCTAATACTTGATGCACCTTCAGAATCAGAGGCTCAATGTTGTTCAATCCCGGGGAAAATTTTCAACTTCGTCCCCGACAACGACGCCATAAATGTTAGCGTCAGAAGTCACTCCTGCATTGCTTGCAGGAGCAGAGCCCAACGCCCATCAATTTTATGTCACGATATTTTTAATGGGTGATCAAATGGTTAGAGACTCGGGAATATATCGCTCTAACTCGGGAACTGAGTCTGGTATGTAAGGAACAAAAGAGGTCTTGATCTAACTTCAGTCAGTGAGTTGATTTAAAGATGACTAGGTTGAAGACTTGGTGAGAGGAGTGAATAAACTACCTCAGGTGACAGGCCTTTCAACAGTTTGTAGAAGAAAAACTTTGAATACAAGATCCTCTTGGTTCAGGGCTTCGAGAAACTGAAAGGGGGACTTGACTGGATCCTCCAATTCCAAGTCGTTCAGCGCTAAGAAAATCACAGGGATCGATTAGAAACAATGCAACTGCTACAGTGATCCAACCTACATCATCCTATAACAGTTACAACTCGACTGGATCCTCCAATTCCGAGCTGCTCTAACACAATATAAACAAAGACGTGAAAGAAACTGACATTCATAAGGCAAGAAGTCTCAAGAGTCCATGCATAACCAGAATAACAGTGCTTTATTAAAGCTTTACATCCGGGAGCCTTGCTCAACCATCGATGCCTTACAAAATACAAAACTGAGTCAATATACTCGGAAAAATTCACCTAACAGAGGCGGGCTCAGTCATCCAAGGCATGGTATCCCTTCAGTCAAACTCGGACGGATATTCTTCGTCAGACTCTACCTTAACTGCACATGGCTCCTGCAAGGGGAGTAGCTGAACCATTAAGCGCCAAGTTAGCGTGTGTAGACCTCCCTGGCTAGTCGAGGACTCGGGATGGCGTCTTTGAAAAAAATCGGTACATAGGACCTTCTCAGGCAGACAGCTTGCCAGATCCTCCATACTTTTCACTTAATGAGTGAGGAGAGGTTTCAACCACCCCCTCTCACCTTCATTTACTCCAATCGAGAACCAGGATGGAGATTAAATCGGATGGCACCTGAAGATCGTGATGATCCCTTTTATGACTAAACTTGATGCCTTTGGTCACCTCTTACATAGCTCTTTTATTTCCCAAGTGGCCACGGGCTGTGACCCTACATTTATTTTCAAAGGCTCTTTCAGTGTTCGTGAATAGGAAGGAGCTAATTCTTGCTTATCACGGTTGCGATGAGCGAAACGCCGAGATGGCTTAATTGGGCGCCACGCGTCCCTCTCAGATTTGACGGTCCTGAACTCACTCGACGATACTGTGGGCTTGGGTTTGGGTGCTTTCGACGCTTCGGGGTTCGGGGCTTCGAGATGTAGAATGACATGGAACCCTCACCCTTTGAACTCCCGAATGCCGAAATGACGACGTGACTAGATTTCACGCCATGCGTCCTTCGGATGGACAACTACCATCCTTTCCTACATGCAATATGGGTGCTGTCCATCACGCTAATCTCGACGCAACTCCGCTAACCGTGATTTCTTGTCGACCGTTGATCTGCTCCTATGGGTGAATCTGGACCATCGACAACATGATTTCGCCCGTTTACTTGCTTGGAGGTCTGAAACGCGATTTTTCTGAGCTGTGCTTGGGCGCTTCTCGTGCAACTTGCAGAGCTGAATACTCTTGTGCCCAGGACAAGTAATGTTACTAACATATATAATCTTAGAAATAATATATTTATGGTCATTACAACTTACTTTGACATAGGTCAACCTATCTTTGTGATCAATTATTTTTCCTAGCCTCTTTGCTTCTATGAGGTAAGTTGTATCAATTTGTGATTTATTTTTTAATTCTTCTTCTACTATTGCTAGTGTATCCTCCTCTTGTTGTTCTTTTATACCAAAAATTATGAGGTTCAAGGCTCTTTTGTTATGCTCATGGTCCAATTCGATTACCTTATTTATTTCCTCTTTGATGAGTTTCATATCCAATTTGTTTTCCATATTACTGAGGGTCAAATTGTTGGTTAGTTTTTCTTCTATCTCTTTAATCCTATCTTTCAAGTTGTGATTTTCTTCAACCCCTCCTTCTTGGGTTGATTGTTTATGTTTTTCCATTTCTTGAATTATATCCTTCATTGTTTGCAATTCACTCTTGAACCCTAAGAATCTATCCTCCATTTGAATTTTAATGGTATCTTTAATTTTTTTTTTATCAATCATTGCCTCTAGCTCTATTTGGAGTTTTATGTCTCTTTCTTCACTCCTTTTTTCTAATGTTTCTAACTCTATTTGGATTTTGGCATCTCTCTCTTCTCTTCTTTTTTCTATTGATTTCATATAATCGTAAATGATCTCTAGGGTGATTTTGGGGGGCCTCCCCTTGTGAGAATGAGTTTTTGGAATAGGTGGTGTTGTGCTCATATTGAAAAGAAGAGAAAAAAATGTAACAATTATTATTATGGATTGACTTTATCTCTCAAATCAACTTTTACTTATGAAACTTAAAATAAAATAAATAAATAAAATATATTTAAATCTCTTTACGTAAAATTAAAATTGGATCAAAGTATAA
>ML822486.1:39223-49329 GCA_009831015.1 Picea engelmannii | reverse complement strand
TCAATACCACCATTCCCAAGTTCGAAAAACTAAATAGTTACATTTATGTTTCCTAAAGCTAAACTATATTTTTCTCATTTCCATATATTAATAATATAATGTCACTCATCCCTTTTCTTAATTGCCAGAGTTTTTTTAGAACTAGTAAATGTAACTGCTATGTATAATACTATACAATATAGGCTATTATACTTGCAAGCAATTATATATATATTATTTTATTATACATATTATTATATTATTATTTTATGCATGTGCTCTTACAGTTTTGTCTTCCAGTTTAAATGCATCTATGCTATATGTCTTCTTCTTTGTGTTAAATATGAATTGTATGTATCAGAATTCATCTGCATCTGATGCTCTGTTGCATGTAATTTTAGTTGTCTTTCTACCATAATTATCTTGGGATTCATCCTTGTTAGATGACCTAAGGGGTTATTTCTTTTCTCTGTGATATTCTATCTACAACGACATCTAATTGGCCTAAAGTAGTTCTCTCTATCTTGCCTCTGATAAATCACTTTTCAATCTACCAAGTATCCAATAAACCTTCATTGATTTCTGACTTTTTTGTGACTCCATTTCCCAATGAACTTTCTGTCCACATTGCCACCAACTCTATAAATCCAATTTCATATTAGAGATTTAGCCTTTGTACGAAATACCAAATCAATTCGTTCAGTGATTGATTTGAAGAGAGAGAGAACCCTTTGGATTGGAAGGGATGGCTTCCAGCCTCAAGTTGGTTTTTGGTTAACTTTGTGATTTTTCTCCTCACCCAAGGCAATTTACAGAGTGATAACATTTTGGCGCCGTTATCGGGGAGAAAAGGTGGAATCTTCCCTATTATAAACGACAAATTTCATATCTGAGTACTAATGGTGAACAATATTCAGACACAGAAAGGTTGTACATCATTCACCTGACGAATCCAACCTTGAAGAATCCCTGTAACTATGCCTCTGGAACTACGCCCTCTGTAACTATGACCTCTGGAAATATGACTTGTGGAATTGTGACTTGTGGAACTATGACCTGTGGAACTATGCCCTTTGGAACTATGACCTGTGGAAGTGTGACTTGTGGAACTATGCCCTCTAGAACTAGGACTTTTGGAACTATGACCCGTGGAATTGTGACCTGTGGAATTACGCCCTCTAAAACTACGCCTTTTGGAACTATGACCTCTGAAACTACGCCCTTTGGAACTACGCCCTATAGAACTATGACCTATAGAACTACACCCCGTGGAATTATGACCTGTTGAACTGTGACATATGGAACTACGCCCTCCAGAACTATGACATGTGGAACTACGCCCTCTGGAACTATGACCTGTGGAACTGTGACTTGTGGAACTATGCCCTCCAGAACTATGACTTGTCGAACTATGACCTCTGGAACTACGCCCTCTGGAAATATGACCTATGGAACTGTGACTTGTGGAACTATGCCCTTTGGAACTCTGACCTCTAGAACTATGCCTTGTAGAACTATGACCTGTGGAACTGTGACCTGTGGAACTGTGACCTGTGGAACTATGACCTATGGAACTACGACGTGTGGAACTACGATGTGTGGAACTATGCCCTCTGGAACTATGACCTGTTGAACTATGCCCTTTCGAATTATGACCTGTGGAACTACGCCCTCTGGAACTATGACTTGTGGAACTATGACCTTTGGAACTATGACCTCTAGAACTATGCCCTGTAGAACTATGACCTGTGGAACTGTGAGCTGTGGAACTATGACCTCTGGAACTGTGATTTGTGGAACTAGGCCCTATGGAACTATGACCTATGGAATTGTGACTTGTGGAACTATGACCTGTGGAACTATGCCCTTTGGAGCTATGACCTATGGAACTACGCCCTCTGAAACTATGACCTGTGGAACTATGACCTCTAGAACTATGCCTTATGGAACTACGCTCTCCAGAACTATGACATGTGACTTGTGGAACTACGCCCTCTGGAACTATGACTTGTGGAATTGTGACCTGTGGAACTATGACTTGTGGAACTACGCCCTCTGAAACTATGACCTCTGGAACTACTCCCTCTGGAATTATGACTCGTGGAATTGTGACCTATGGAACTAGGACCTGTGGAACTACGCCCTCTAGAGCTATGACCTGTGGAACTACGCCCTTTGGAACTATGACCTGTGGAACTACGCCCTCTGGAACTATGACCTCTAGAACTACGCCCTTTGGAACTATGACCTCTAGAACTATGCCCTGTGGAACTATGACCTGTGGAACTATGACATGTGGAACTATGACCTGTGGAACTATGCCCTCCAGAACTATGACCTGTGGGACTACGCCCTCTGGAACTATGACATGTAGAACTACGCTCTCTGGAACTATGACCTGTGGAATTGTGACTTGTGGAACTATGCCCTCTGGAACTACGCGTCACAGTTCCATAGGTCATAGTTCTAGAGGGCGTAGTTCCACAGGTCACAATTCCACAGATCATAGTTCCAGAGGGCATAGTTCCATAGGTGATAGTTCCAGAGGGCGTAGTTCTCCAAGTCACAGTTTCATAGGTCATAGTTCCAAAGGGCGTAGTTCCACAGGTCATAGTTCTGGAGGGCGTAGTTCCACAAGTCATAGTTCCATATGTCACAGTTCCACGAGTCATAGTTCCATAGGGCGTAGTTCTAGAGGTCATAGTTCCACAGGGCGTAGTTCCAGAGGTCATAGTTACAAAGGGCATAGTTACAAAGGGCATAGTTCTAGAGGGCGTAGTTCCAGAGGGCATAGTTCTAGAGGGTGTAGTTCCACAATTCATAGTTCCAGAGGGCGTAGTTCCAGAGGTCATAGTTCCATAGGGCCTAGTTCCACAGGTCATAGTTCCACAGGTCACAATTCCACAGGTCATAAATCTAGAAGGCCTAGTTCTAGAGGGAGTAGTTCCACAAGTCATAGTTCCACAGGTCATAGTTCCAGAGGGCATAGTTCCACATGTCATAGTTCCATAGGGCATAGTTCTACAGGGCGTAGTTTTAGAGGTCATAGTTCTAGAGGGCGTAGTTCCACAAGTCACAGTTCCATAGGTCATTGTTCCAGAGGGCATAGTTTTACAGGTCATAGTTCCAAAGGGTGTAGTTCCACAAGTCATAGTTCTAGAGGGCGTAGTTTCAGAGGGCGTAGTTCCACAGGTCATAGTTTTACAGGGCGTAGTTCTAGAGGTCAGAGTTCCAGAAGTCATAAATCCAGAGGGCGTAGTTCTAGAGGTCAGAGTTCCAGAAGTCATAAATCCAGAGGGCGTAGTTCCACAAGTCACACATCCATAGGTCATAGTTCCACAGATCATAGTTCCAAAGGGCATAGTTCCATAGGTCATAGTTCCAGAGGGTGTTGTTCCAAAAGTCATAGTTCCAGAGGGCGTAGTTCCCCAGGTCAAAGTTCCATAGGTCACAATTCCACAGGTCATAGTTTCAGAGGGCATAGTTCTAGAGGTCATATTTCCAGAGATCATAGTTCCAGAGGGCGTAGTTACAAAAGTAATAGTTCCACAGGTCATAGTTCCAAAGGGTGTAGTTCCAAAGGTCAAAGTTCCACATGTCATAGTTCTTGAGGGCGTAGTTCCACATGTCGTAGTTCCAGATGTCATAGTTCCACAAGGCATAGTTCTAGAGGTCATAGTTCCAGAGGTCATAGATCCAGAGGGCGTAGTTCCAGAGGGTGTAGTTCTAGAGGTCATAGTTCCAAAGGGAATAGTTCCATAGGGTGTTGTTCCAGAGATCATAGTTCCAGAGGGCGTAGTTCCACAGGTCATTGTTCCAAAGGGCATAGTTCTAGAGGCCATAGTTCTAGAGGTCATATTTTCAGAGGGCATAGTTCCATAGGTCATAGTTCCACAGGTCACAATTCCATAGGTCATAGTTCCAGAGGGCCTAGTTCTAGAGGGCGTAGTTCCACAAGTCACAGTTCCAGAGGGTGTAGTTGTAGAGGGCATAGTTGCAGAGGGCATAGTTCCACAGGTCATAGTTCTAGAGTGCGTAGTTCCACAAGTCATAGTTCCAGAGGGCGTAGTTCCAAAGGACATAGTTCCAGAGGGCATAGTTTCAGAGTTCATAGTTCTAGAGGGAGTAGTTCCATAAGTCACAGTTCCAGAGCTCATAGTTCCAAAGGTCATAGTTCCAGAGGGCGTATTTCCAGAGGGCGTAGTTCCATAGGTCATAGTTCGAGAGGGCGTAGTTCCACAGGTCATAGTTCCAGAGGGCACAGTTCCAAAGGGCGTAGTTCCACAGGTCATAGTTCCAGAGGGCGTAGTTCCACAGGTCATATTTCCAGAGGGTGTAGTTCCACAGGTCATGGTTCCACAGGTCATAGTTCTACAGGGCATAGTTCTAGAGGTCAGAGTTCCAGAGGTCATAGTTCTAGAGGGCGTGGTTCCACAAGTCATAGTTCCAGAGGGCATAGGTCCAGAGGGCGTTATTCCAGAGGGCTTAGTTCCACAAGTCATAGTTCCAGAGGGCATAGTTCCATAGGTCATAGTTCCACAGGTCACAATTCCACAGGTCATAGTTCCAAAGGGCGTAGTTCTAGAGGTCATAGTTCCACAGGGCGTAGTTCCGCAAGTCACAGTTCCACGGGTCATAGTTCCAGAGGGCATAGTTCCACAGGTCAAAGTTCCACATGTCATAGTTCTGGAGGGCGTATTTCCACAAGTCACAGTTCCACATGGCGTAGTTCTAGAGGTAATAGTTCCGGAGGCTATAGTTCCAGAGGGCGTAGTTCTAGAGGTCATAGTTCCAAAGGGCGTAGTTCCAGAGGTCATAGTTCCATAGGGCATAGTTCCACAGGTCGTAATTCCAAAGGGCATATTTCTAGAGGGCGTAGTTCCAGAGGTGATAGTTCTAGAGGACGTAGTTCCACAAGTCATATTTCCACAGGTCACAATTTGATCCAGAATTGGATCCAGGAGCTTGATGGGGCTCAGAAAGGCCTAAAAATCAAAGTTTTTGAATGCTCAATAAAATAATATGATCACAAAGTGTTCATCGTAAGCTTTCCGATGGTGCAAACGGATCGAAAAACAGACGTCGTATAAGAAAGTTATGGCAGTGGAAAATTTTGGTCTTCTCTAGCAAAAATCAAAGAGTCAATGACAACATGACATGTGGCAGGTGATGTGATCACATATGACTGAAAATGACATGGTTAAATGTCATTTTGATATGTTATCTTATTATAAACCCACCAAACCATAACTTAAGCCATTTTAAAAGAATTGAATCACCCATATGAAATAATTTAAAACATTAAAGTGGATTGGTTTAAAATATGATATGGTTTTTTTTTTAAAAATAAAACCCATATCCCAAAGTCAAAGTTTTATAGACCACATATCATGTGATTCGAATTCCAGATAATTCGTATCAAATAAAAAGTTTAAAGGCCACAAAATAGTGTAATATATATGGTTGTTATAACCAAATAATATGTTCCCATTTCATAGTTGATGCCATGATGTTATATATGGTTATTCAACCATATAAAAAGGTACTATATTATATAGTAAGACCATATCACTATATTGTGGGCGCATAATAGTACATGCCATGAATTTATGGTAAAAGGTGTATCAGAAACCTTATAATAAGGTTTATTTAAAAGCTGCTATCATATATTTTAGCCCGATTTTATGCCAGAAAGGCGAGAGGTTGGGATTCGACCTCCCCACCTCATTCTTTTTAAATCAAAATTTTTACCAGTGATACACAGGTTGATTTTATGTGAAATAAGGCAGAACAGTGTTATTTATGCAGAGAAGATCAGTGAATTAGGAAAACTTTGGAGGCCATTTCCGGAGGCTATACTCAGCCTTTTTCAGTGCCGTCAGTTGCCTTGGATTTCCGAGGTCGATCAAAACAAAGTGAGATCAATATGACGTCTATTTGATGTACTTTTGATGTACTTTGAAATCATTGAAAAATAAATAAAGAATCCTCCCCCACTGAGACAAAGGCCCGTAGACGTAGGCAATTTTGTGTCGAACTCCGTTATCACTTCTCTTGTTATGGTTTGTTGTTCTTATTGTTTCAGTTCAGATCTGTATATTGTCTTATGGATGCTATGCTTCTTCATTAAATCCTTCCTCTTTCTTTCAGCTTCATAAATGGTTAATTAACACATGCAATTAAAAACTCAACCACAATCATTAAAATATCTTTTCCGGATCACAATTCCACAGGTCATAGTTCCAGAGGGCCTAGTTCTAAAGGGCGTAGTTCCACAAGTCACAATTCCACAAGTCATAGTGCCAGAGGGCGTAGTTCCAGAGGGCGTAGTTACAGAGGTCATAGTTCCATAGGGCATAGTTCCATAGGTCATAGTTCCAGAGGGCGTAGTTCCACGGGTCATAGTTCCATAGGTCACAGTTCCACATGTCATAGTTCTACAGGGTGTAGTCCCAGAGGGCGTAGTTCCACAAGTCACAGTTCCACAGGTCATAGTTCTAGGTCATAGTTCGAGAGGGCGTAGTTCGAGAAGGCATAGTTCCACAGGGCGTAGTTCCACAGTTCATAGTTCCATAGGTCACAATTCCATAGGTCATAGTTCCAGAGGGCGTAGTTCCAGAGGTCATAGTTCCACGAGTCATAGTTCCACAGGGCATAGTTCCACAGGTCAAAGTTCCATAGGTCATAGTTCTGGAGGGCGTATTTCCACAGGCATAGTTCCACATGTCACAGTTCCACAGGTCATAGTTCCAGAGGGCACAGTTCCAGAGGTCATAGTTCCAAAGGGCATAGTTCCAGAAGTCATAGTTTCATAGGGCGTAGTTCCAAAGGGCGTAGTTCTAGAGGGCATATTTACAGAGGTTGTAATTCCAGAGGGCGTAGTTCCATAGGTCATAGTTCCAGAGGGCCTAGTTCTAGAGGGTGTAGTTCCACAAGTCACAGTTCCAAAGGACGTAGTTCCATAGGTCATAGTTCCGAAGGGCGTAGTTCCAAAAGTCATAGTTCCAAAGGGCGTAGTTCCAGAGGGCGTATTTCCAGAGGGCGTAGTTCCACAGGTCATAATTCCACAGGTCAGTTCCAGAGGGCCTAGTTCTAGAGGGCGTAGTTCCACAAGTCACAGTTCTAGAGGTCATAGTTCCAGATAGCGTAGTTCCACAGGTCATAGTTCTATAGGGCGTAGTTCTAGAGGTCAGAGTTCTAGAGGGCATAGTTCCACAAGTCACAGTTCCACAGGTCATAGTTCCAGAGGGTGTAGTTCCAGAGGGAATAGTTCAACAGGTCATAGTTCCATAGGGCATAGTTCCACAGGTCATAGTTCCACAGGGCATGGTTCCATAGGCCATAGTTCCACAGGTCACAATTCCATAGGTCATAGTTCCAGAGGGCGTAGTTTTAGAGGTCATAGTTCCAGAGGGCGGAGTTCCACAAGTCATAGTTCCACAGGTCATAGTTCTAGAGGGCATAGTTCCACAGGTCATAGTTCTGGACGACGTAGTTCCACAGGGCGTAGTTCTAGAGGCCATAGTTCCAGAGGTCATAGTTCACGAGGTTATAGTTCCAGAGGGTGTAGTTCCAGAGGTTATAGTTCCAAAGTGCGTAGTTCTAGAGGGTGTAGTTCTACATATCATAGTTCCAAAGGGCATAGTGTTGGTTGTGGAGCTTGATTATCTTCCTGATTTAGAGGTCTTTTACTTTCAGCCGTGTTTATACCCCATGAAGTATTTACACCCCAGAAGTATGTACACTCTTCCACGCGGGGGAGTGCAAAGGGGGGGTACCCCCTCTGCGGGGTCCGGGGGGTTTGGAGGCAAGTGGGCCCCCAGCGGGGGTTCGGGGGCGAAGCCCCCGAAGAAAAAATTGCCTTGTAAAAGTATATTGTAATTTCATTGTAAATCTAGATCGTTCATTATAAGGTCGTAGATCTAACGATAGAGATTATGTTAGGGTTTTTTGCCCTAGAAGGAAACCCTCTTTTATGAGGGAAATGTATTGCGACTATGTATGTTGGCAAGTATTGTATTCTGAGAGAGGAGACTGTGAGAGAAATAAGAGAAAGTTACAACGGGTTTTGCTGTAGGTTGTATCCTTTCATTTTGCTGGATAATAATAAAGAAAGGACCTGACAATTTCTCTGGTGGACATAGCCCACACTGGGTGAACCACGTAAATCTGTGTCTCTTTTGTATTGTGTATCTTCTATGTTTTGTTTCCATATTTGTTTTATTTTATTACTTTGCGGTCCTATTTTTCTAACAACTGGTATCAGAGCGTAAGGTAACTCGCAGGAAAAGAGGGTTCCTAGTTCGAGTGGGAGCAATGTCATAAGATGGAAAGTTTAGGGTCGAGAAATTTAACGGCCAAAACTACCATTTATGGAAGATGCAGATGGAAGATTATTTATATCAGAAGGATCTATTCCTACCATTGAGCGGAGTAGCAAATAAACCGGCGGCCATGAAGGACGAAGAATGAGAGATTCTTGACAGAAAGGCTCTAGAAACGATACGGCTGTGCCTGGCAGCGTCGGTGGCTTTCAATATCTTGAAAGAAAAGACAACGAAGGGTTTGATGGACGCATTGGCCAAATTGTATGAAAAACCGTCGACGTCCAATAAGGTATTTCTAATGAAGAGATTATTTAATATGAAGATGTCGGAAGGTGGATCTGTTGCAGATCATTTAAATGAATTTAACACGGTTACTAATCAACTAAGTTCTGTAAAAGTGGACTTTGATGATGAGGTTAGGGCTCTTCTAATCTTGTGCTCATTGCCAGAAAGCTGGAATGGTTTGATCATGGCTGTAAGTAACTCTGTCTCTGGTTCAAATACTTTAAAATTTGATGATGTTGTTGGTGTTATCCTTAGTGAGGAAATGCGACGGAAAAACACAGGTGAGACATCAGGTAATGCGTTAAACATGGAGAACAAGGGAAGACAAAAGGATAGAGGAAAGGGCTTAGGGAATCGTGGGAATTCTAGGAAGGACAGATCCAAATCTAGACTTGGAAAGATAGAGTGCTAGAATTGTGGGAAGCAAGGACATCTGAAGAAAGACTGTAGAGCTCCAAAGAAACAAAAAGATGGATAGCATGAGAGAAATCAAGAAGCAAATGTAATAGGTGATGTGTTACAAGATGTTTTGATTCTTTCTGTAGATAATATTTCTGAGTCCTGGGTAGTAGATTCAGGGGCTTCATTTCATGCCACACCCCATAGGAAACATTTTCTAGATTATGTTCAAGGTGATTTTGGACAGGTTCATTTGGGTGATGAGGCACCATGCAAAATTGTTGGAATGGGAAAGGTAAAAATAAAGCAACGCAATGGAAACCAATGGTTGTTGAAAGAGGTAAAACATATTCCAAATTTAAGGAAAAATCTAATTTCAATAGGACAGTTGGCAAGTGAAGGTTGTATATCCATATTTACAGATAAGACGTGGAAGGTCATCAAAAGATCATTGGTGATAGCGAAAGGAGAGAAGGTAGGTACATTGTATTTATGTACTGGTAACACTGACTCTTCTATATCTTTAGCTTCTACAAGAGTGGATACAACATTGTGGCATCATAGGATGGGACACATGAGTGAGAAGGGTATGTAGATACTTCACAAAAGAAATTTGCTGTCAGATCTTAAACAAATTGATTTGGACTTTTATGAGCATTGTGTTTATGGAATACAAAAGAGAGTCAGATTTCTTAGAGTTGGAAAAGAAAAGAAGAATGAAAGGTTAGAGCTTGTGAATACAAATGTATGAGGACCAACTCAGGTATCATCTTTTGGTGGCTCTCATTATTATGTTACTTTTATTGATAATGCAACTAGAAAAACTTGGGTTTATTGCATTCGACAAAAATCTGATGTTTTTGATACTTTTAAGAAATTGAAAACTTTAGTTGAGAATGAGACAGGAAAATTTTTGAAGTGTCTCAGATAAGATAATGGAGGTGAATACTACAGTAGGGAGTTTGATGATTACTGTTCATACCATGGGATTCGTAGAGAGAAGACAGTTCCACGAACACCACAAGAAAATGGTGTGTTAGAAAGGATGAATAGGACAATCATGGAGCGTGCAAGGAGTATGAGATTGCATGCTGGTTTTCCCTTACAGTTTTGGGC
>ML822486.1:17857-37005 GCA_009831015.1 Picea engelmannii | reverse complement strand
CAACAACAGAGGCAGAGTATGTTGCTGCTATAGAGGCTAGTAAAGAGATGATTTGGTTACAAAGGTTTATGGAGGAATTGGGAAAGAAGTAGGAGAACAACATGTTGTACTGTGACAGTCAGAGTGCCATTCACCTTGCAAAGAACTTAGCCTTCCATTTGAAGACTAAGCATATACAGTTGAGGTACCACTTCATACGATCCACCTTGGAAGATGGACAATTGAAGCTGGAAAAGATACACACTAGCCAGAATCCTGCAGACATGTTAACAAAAGGAGTAACCAGGGAGAAACTGAGTTCTTGCTCTGTTTCAGTTGGTCTTCAAGAATGAAGATGAAGATGAGAAATTTGCTAGATCCAAGAAGGTTCAGAGTCCAGCATATACAACAACGATGGAGTTGTTGAGATCAATCTCCAAGTGGGAGATTTTTGGTTGTGGAGCCTGATTATCTTCTTGATTTAAAGGTCTTTTACTTTCAGCCATGTTTATACCCCATGAAGTATTTACACCCCAGAAGTATGTACACTCTTCCACGCAGGGGAGTGAAAAGGGGGGGTACCCCCTCTGCGGGGTTCGTGGGGGCTATCCCCCCGGCTGGGGGGTATGGGAGCAAGCGGCCCCCCAGCGACGGTTCGGGGGTGAAGGCAAAAATTGCCTTGTAAAAATATATTGTAATTTCATTGTAAATCTGGACCGTTCATTATAAGGTCGCAGATCTAATGATAGAGATTATGTTAGGGTTTTTTTCCCTAGAAGGCAACCCTCTTTTATGATTGAAATGTATTGCGGCTATATATGTTGGCGAGTATTGTATTCTGAGAGAGGAGACTGTGAGAGAAAGAAGAGGAAGTTACAACGGGTTTTCCTGTAGGTTGTATCCCTTCATTTTGCTGGATAATAATAAAGAAAGGACCTGGCAATTTCTCTGTTGGATGTAGCCCAGACTGGGTGAACCACGTAAATCTGTGTCTCTCTTGTATTGTGTATCTTTTGTGTTTTGTTTTCGCATTTGTTTTATTTTATTGCTCCGCGGTCCTATTTTTATAACACATAGTTCCAAAGGACGTAGTTCCAGATGGCATATTTCCATAGGTCATAGTTCCACAGGGCCTAGTTCTAGAGGGCGTAGTTCCACAAGTCATAGTTCCAGAGGGTGTAGTTCCACAGGTCATAGTTCCAGAGGGCGTAATTCCACAGGTCATAGTTCCAGAGGGTGTAGTTCCACAGGTCATAGTTCCAGAGGGCGTAGTTCCACAGGTCATAGTTCCACGGGTCACAGTTCCATAGGTCATAGTCTACATGGCGTAGTTCTAGAGGTCATAATTCCAGAGGTCATAGTTCCAGAGGACATAGTTCCACAAGTCACAGTTGCACAAGTCATAGTTCCACAGGTCATAGTTCCAGAGGGCGTAGTTCCAGAGGGCATAGTTCCACAGGTCATAGTTCCAAAGGGCGTAGCTCTAGAGGTCATAGTTCCACAATTCACAATTCCACAGGTCATAGTTCCAGATGACATAGTTTTAGAGGTCATAGTTCCAGAGGGCGTAGTTCCACAAGTCAAAGTTCCAAAGGGCTTAGTTCCACGGGTCAAATTTCCACAGGTCATAGTTATGGAGGGTGTAGTTCCACAAGTCATAGTTCCACAGGTCATTGTTCCAGAGGGCGTAATTTTAGAGTTCATAGTTCCAGAGGGCGTAGTTCCTTGGTCATAATTACAAAGGGCATAGTTCTAGACTGATGTCATAGTTCCACATGTCATAGTTCCAAAGAGAGAATTTCCAGAGGGCGTAGTTCCAGAGGTCATAGTTCCAGAGGGCATAGTTCCACAGGTCATAGTTCCAGAGGGCCTACTTCTAGAGGGCGTAGTTCCACAAGTCATAGTTCTAGAGGGCGTAGTTCCAGAGTTCATAGTTTCAAAGGGTGTAGTTCCACAGGTCATAGATCTACAGGGCATAGTTCTAGAGGTCATAGTTCTACAGGGCATAGTTCTAGAGGTAATAGTTCCAGAGGTCAGAGTTCTAGAGGGTGTATTCCACAAGTCACAGTTCCACAGGTCATAGTTCCACAAGGCTTAGTTCCAGAGGGCATAGTTCCACAGGTCATAGTTCCAGAGGGCATAGTTCCAGAGGTTATAGTTCCAGAGGTCATAGTTCTAGAGGGCCTAGTTCCACAAGTCACACTTCCACGGGTCATAGTTTCAGAGGGCAGAGTTCCACAGGTCATAGTTCTGGAGGGCGTAGTTCCACATGTCACAATTCCATAGGTCATAGTTCCAGAGGGCGTAGTTCTAGAGGTCATAGTTCCAGAGGGCATAGTTCCACAGGTCATTTTTCCAGAGGGCGTAGTTCCACAGGTCATTGTTCCAGAGGGCGTAGTTCCATAGGTCATAGTTCCACAGATCATAGTTCCAGAGGGCGTAGTTCCATAGGTCATAGTTCCATAGTTCACAATTCCACAGGTCATAGTTCCAGATGGCGTAGTTCTAGAGGTCATACTTCCAGAGGGCGTAGTTCGACAAGTCACAGTTCCATAGGTCATAGTTCCAGAGGTCGTAGTTCCACGGGTCAAAGTTCCACAGGTCATAGTTTTAGAGGGCGTAGTACCACAGGTCATAGTTCCACATGTTAGCGTTTTACAGGTCATATTTCCACGGGGCATAATTCCAGAGGGCATAGTTCCAAAGGGTGTAGTTCCAGAGGGCATAGTTCCATAGTGACGTCATAGTTCCAGAGAGCGTAGTTCCACAAGTCATAGCTCGAAAGGGAGAAGTTCCAGAGGTCATAGTTCCAGAGGTTATAGTTCCACAGGTCACAATTCCACAGGTCATAGTTTCAGAGGGCCTAGTTCTAGAGGGCGTAGTTCCACAGGCCATAGTTCCAGAGGGTGTAGTTCCACAGGCCATAGTTCCACAGGTCATAGATCTACATGGCGTAGTTCTAGAGGTCATAGTTCTACAAGGCGTAGTTCTAGAAGACATATTTCTAGAGGTCATAGTTCCAGAGGTTAGAGTTCTAGAGGGTGTAGTTCCACAGGTCACAGTTCCACAGTTCATAGTTCCACAGGTCATAGTTCCAGAGGGAAAAGTTCTAGAGGGCGTAGTTCCACAGGTCATAGTTCCAGAGGGCGTAGTTCTAGAGGTCATAGTTCCAGAGGGCGTAGTTCCACAAGTCACAGTTCCACAGGTCATAGTTCCAGAGGGCGTAGTTCCACAGGTCATAATTCTGGAGGACGTAGTTCCACAGGTCATAGTTCCACATGTCACAATTCCACAGGTCATAGTTCCATAGGGCGTAGTTCTAGAGGTTATAGTTTCAGAGGGCATAGTTCCATAGGGCGTAGTTCCAGAGGTCATAGTTCCAGAGGGCGTAGTTCTAGAGAGTGTAGTTCCAAAGGTCATAGTTGCATAGGGCATAGTTCTAGAGGGCGTAGTTCCACAAGTCATAGTTCCAAAGGGTGTAGTTCTAGAGGGCGTAGTTCCAGAGGTCATAGTTCTAGAGGGCGTAGTTCCAGAGGTCATAGTTCCAGAGGTCATAGTTCTAGAGGGCCTAGTTCTAGAGGGCGTAGTTCCACAGGTCATAGTTTCAGAGGGCGTAATTCCACAGGTCATAGTTCTAGAGGTCATAGTTCCAGAGGTCATAGTTATATAGGGGGTAGTATATATACTCATATACACTAAGTATATATACCTGTACATATACTTGTATATATACCGATATATATATTGACATATATACTAAGTATAGATATCGACATACATACTAAGTATATATATCGATATACACACTAAGTATATACTAAATATATATACCTATATATCGGTATATATAATAAGTATATATACCGACATATATACTTAATATATATACTAAGTATATATATCGTCATATATACTAAGTATATATACTGACACATATACAAATACCAAGTATACTAGGTATAAGGGCGTAGTTCCTGGGGTCATAGTTCCATAATTCAAAGTTATAAAGGTCATTATTGTTGAACAAATTACTTTGATATTGGATTTGAAAGAAGTGCAAACCATAACTCGCATTAAAGGAAGAAAAGCTTCCAATGGTGTAACAAAAAAAAAACTGTCTCTATAAAATAAGCAATGGGCCTAAGACCCTATTGTTAAAACAAAGGGGAAATATTATTTTTAAATGAAAGAAAGATCATTTATGACTTTGTCATAGAAGATTTAGTCTAATTAAAAAATTTGTAATGAAAATGGATCTATCTGACATAGTCAAACATGATCACTATCCCCATCTTGTATTTAAACAATAGATAAAGATGAGAAAAGGGTTGGTTGTTGGAGATTTGATCATAGGGTATTAGTGCATTTGAACCAATCGGGATTTGATGGATTATTATGTAATAATGCATTTCATAGCTTCTTCCTTTTCTATAGGTTGTGCTCTTGTGCTAGTGTTGCAACTAGAGATTTGGGTGGATTAGTATAGCATATCTTATTGTTGGACATTTGTCTCTACTTTGAGGTATAATTTAGATAGGAAGGTGTGGTGGGCAGAAGAAGACCTGCGAAGAGTGCAGAGACGAGAGACTAAACTCTCAAGTTCGAGGAAGAACTGTGAAAAAGAGTGAGTTCTAATCGCAGGAAATAGACACTGAGTCGGGAGAAAGAGAGTAACCTTCGTCCCTAATCCAGATTTAGGAGCGGAACAAACTGATTAACAGACTGAATACAATAAACACAGAGATAGGGAGAATAACACAAATATCCAGTGAACAATATCTTCTATTAAATAATGAAATAGGTTGAAACTGTAAAACTACAGAACTGAAACTTATTAGAATGGCGGTAGCTATTTCTGAGAAGAGATGTAGCTGCTACGCGCATCCATATGAGTAGAATGGATTATAATGAGGCACTAGTGGCCCTTTTCATATTACTCAAGAATTCCAAAACCCAAGAGATCCAAAAACGTAACCCTAGAAGGTGAAAGGCCAAAAGTCATGTGGGCCCTATGGGCAAGTTGGTGTAATTTGGTATCTCAACTTCCTAGGGTCGTGACTTATGAATACGACCTCCGTTTTAGGCACATAATAGCCCGTTGGAAAGGTCTTCCAGAGAACTACACATTCCACCATCAGAATCTAACTATGTCTACAGTCTGACTGTGGTGAGCCAAAAAATCAACGTTTAGGGCTCCAAAACAACCCTGAAAGTACAACAAGATGTGCTGACATGAAAACATACAAAATAAGCTAGATGGATTAAGCGAGAGGCCACCCATATCCACCTAGAGAATGCGTGAGGATTCAGACAACCCCAGAAGTGTAGAACTCACAATTATAAATTAGTACAAAATGACGTGCTGAACAAAAACAGACACGAGGAACCAGTTGGAATAGGTGGATGGCCACCAATATCCTTCTAGATCAATCCTCCCCCCTTAGGAAGCAATGGTATCCATTGCGTTGAGTTCCCTCATTAGGTGAGGAAAGTTCTACTGGATTTGGCCCCGAGTGAACCACTTGCCTTGGTGTAGGAGTTGCCCTGCCTTGACAACTCGATAAAACTGGATCTGTTGTTGGTGAGTGCCCTTGACCTATGTGTGCACGATTTGATCGATGGATGCTTGTTCCATGCAGTCAGGGTTGAGATTTGTTGGTGTCAGGTGTTCAACGATCTCATAGGTGTCCAATGATGATGGAAAATATGGCCGAAGGAGGTCCCCATTGAATAATGGATGCAGACCAAGGAAGGGTGGAGTGTTGAGCTCAAAAGAATTGCTACCCATATATTTGGTGATAGTGTAAGGCCCATAACAAAGTGGGTGAAGCTTCTGATGGGGCCCAGTGAGACGCTCCTTCTACAAATGTAACCATCCTTTGTCTCCAACCTGAAACTGGTGTGGTACCCTGTGTTGATCATGGCGTTGCTTGTACTTAGCATTGGATTTCTGCAAAATCTCTTGGACCTGTTGGCGAATGTGTTGAATCTACTCAATGAATTTGGTGGCTTTGTCAATCACAGAATGATCAGGGGAAGAGTTTACCTGTGCAGGGGCAAGAGGAACTGAAACATCAATGGATCCCAAGGGTTGAAATCCTAGACCCACCTAAAATGGACTATGGTCGGTGGAACTATGGAGAGCCCTGTTGTAGCTGTGTTGGACATATGGGAGACTCTCGTCCCATGTATGGGGATGCTTAGAATTGTACATGCATAGGATGTGCACAATCATCTGATTGACGGCCTCGGTTTGGCCATCGATCTGGGGGTGGAAAACAATGGATTTTGTGAGCTTGGTTTCCAACAGAGACCAGAGAATCGACCAAAAGGTGCTGAGGAACTTGCTGTATCGATCGGAGATGATGGTCTGTGGTATTCCAAAGTGGACCCAAAGTCGTTCGAAGAAGAGCTTGGCAATATCTTCCACTGTGACATTCTTCTTATAGGTTGTGACGATGGCCATCTTCGAAAACCAATCGACGACCACAAATACGCAGTGATTCTCGTGCTTGGTGTACAGTAAACCAGACATGTAATCCATTGAGATGGATTCCCACGACTTCTTGGGAATAGGAAGAGGGGTGTATAAGCCTTGCTTATTGAAGGTTGGCTTGGCAATGGCGCAGACAGTGCAATATATGATATACTAGCTGATGTCTTGTCGAAGTTTAGGCCAATAAAAATGTTTTTGAAGAACGTCCACGGTTTTCTCTACGCCAAAATGTCCTGCCACCCAACTGTAATGGGCTTCACAAATCATCTTTGCACGCTTGTTTGTAAGAACACAAAGATATCCCAGGTAGCATAAGATTCTTTCCTGAATGTGAAAATCAGTGACAGTGGCACCTGTACCCAAGAGATGATATGTGGTGGCGAAGTCCGGATCTTGCAAATAAAGTTGGGGCCACTCTGATGCTTCATGTCCACTGGACTGGAGCACAATTGTGAGTGCAACCATAAGAGGTCGACTGAGGAAGTCAATGACATGATTGGAGATACCTGTCTTATACTTGATGTTGAGATGGAACTGTTGCAGGTAGGTGAACCACTTCTAATTGCAGTCGTTATGCAATTTCCCCTGTGTCTGTATGAACTGCAGAGGCTTATGATCAGTGTGTATGATCGTCTCTTTCCCCAGAATGTAATGTTTCCATTGACGACAGGCTTGTACAATGGAATACATTTCCTTTTCATAGGTGGGGTATTTCCGGACAGTATCGGAGAGTGTCTCACTATGGTATGCCACATGATGCCCATGCTGAATGCATCAGTCTCAATCTCGAATGGTCGTTGCAGATCAGGAAAGGAGAGTACTGGAGCTAAGCACAAGAGATGTTTTAGATCATCGAATTCTCGTTGTTTCTCCTTCCCCCACATGAAATTGGCCCTACCACCACCCCTGGTCACCTGGCTGAGGGCCCATGCAATATGGGAGAATCCCAACACGAACCGTCGGTAGAAATTGACTAGTCCCAAGAAGCTTCGAAGCTCGGTCAATGTGATCGGGGCTAGCCAGTCACGAATGAATTGGATCTTAGCTGGATCAACATGTACCCCATGCTCATCAACAATGTAGTACAGGTATTGAACCATGTTCATGCCAAAAGAGCAGTTTTCCAAGTTGTCTTAAAGCTTGTGTTGTCGTAGATTGCTCAAAACCTACTAAATATGTTGCATGTTCTCCTCCCACGTTCTGCTGAAGATGAGGATGTCGTCCAAATATACTACCACAAAAGAGTTGTTGAAGGATCTCAATACATCATCCATCAACCTCATGAAAGTGGTTGGTGCATTTGTTAAGCCAAAGAGCATGACTAGCCATTCGTAGAGACCTTCTTTAGACTTGAAGGTTGTCTTCCAGACATCAATTGGTTCGATGGGAACCTGGTGGTAGCCAAACTTTAGGTAAATCTTGTGGAAGAACTTTTCCCCCTAGAGTTGGTCAAGAAGGTCATCAATCCTAGAAATGGGGTAGTGGTTCTTGACTGTGATTTTGTTTAAGGCTCTATAATCAATGCAGAGTCGCCAAGTCCTGTCCTTCTTCTGCACCAGTACAATCGGGCTTCCGCAAGGGGAGGAGCTGGGTCTGATGTGCCCCTTTTGAATAAGCTCTTGGATCTAACGCCTAATTTCGTCATTCTCCATCAACGAGTGATGATATACTGGCCTATTAGGTAGAGGTACGTTGGGGGTCAGATCAATGGGATGCTTGACTTGGCAGTGTGTCGGTACCCCTGTAGGTGAGGCGAAGATGTCTCTGTATTCTTCCACAATCCCGTCCACTTGCTTCTGCTGCAAAGAGAGGCGTTGTGTAGAGGCCACAGATGTGGCGACGACCTTTTTCTTACTATGATCATGGATCACAAAGAAGACGAAATTCTCGGTCTGTGAAATGACCTTACTACATTGCTTAGTAGAGATTAAAGAAATAACAGTAGGCAGTGCCACCTCTGGGATCCTGTACAATTGTCTACCCAAAGTAATAATAAAACTGCAGGGTCTAGACTCATACACAACATGATGTTTCCACAAATATGGTTGTCCTAAAATAACATCACAAACTTCAAGGGGAGCAATATCACACAATACCTCATCTTTGAAAGGCTTGATGTCGTAGGGTAGATGACACTATTGGCTGACACAAAGATCTCTTCCTTAACGAAGCCAGCCGATGGTGTAGAGATGTGGGTGCGGTGTCGTTGGCAGGTCCAGCCGCTTGGCGACCTCTATTGAAATCAAGTTCTTCTGACTACCGCTATCGACAATGAAATGAATCAGAGCCCCCTTGACCCACATCTACGAGTGAAAGAGGCTTTCCCCTTCCTCTGGTTCTTCTGGTTCGCTTGGCCAGAATTTGGTGTTAGCAACCGTAGCACTGTGCTCAACATCGATAATCTGCTTCCCTCCTTCAAGATTTGACTCGAAATCATAATTGTCCTCTGACTCGGAATCCTTAAGCTCAACCACGAGGGACTGCTTGGAGCAACATTTGTCGGTGTTGTGCCAAGGAATTTTATGGTACTAACACTATTTTCCCGTGTCCTTCTTCGTCTTCCCATTGCCATTCTTGTGTTGCGTCTTGGAAAGATTGTCCTGAGGGTGACCATATCGACTTGGTCCCTTGCTGTGTGGGTTGGGGTTTCCTTTTCCCTGCTTCGGCTGTGAGGGGTTTGTAGATCCAAACTCTCGTTGTTTTTGCTTAAATTTTTGCTCAATCTTAACAACGTATCTATAATCCATTCCCAATGAGGTGATGTCCAATAACTCCATTTATGTTTGAATGTATCTATGCAAACAACCGCAGTATTTGAGCACCGGATAACGCTCAGAATCTTTGATACCCAATTTGGTGCATAGGGTATGGAAAATATTGGTGAAGTTTGGCACTGTCTGGTCCCTTTCTTGACGTAGGGTGGTCCATCTTGTGTACTAGTCCTCGTAGCTTCCAACAAGGTAGTATTGTTCTTTAATGGCATCCTGGAAGGAATCCCATGTAGGGGCCACCACAAAAATTGCAGATTCCTCCATGGCCCTTTGCTCAGAGTAAGTATTCCACCAGTATTTAACATGGGGAACGACCTTGAGGAGTCCAGAAGTGATATTTTCTCTATCAGAAAAATTGTGGACCGAAAAATATCCTTCGAGCAGATTCAACCATTTATCTACAGCATCCACATCTATCAATCCTTCAAATAATGGAATATCAAAATTTACTTGTACCTTGAAGGGGGTTGCATGGCTGCTTGATCAAGATGCTTCTCCCGTGGGAAACCGTTGAAGGATCTGCGCGAAGTTGTCTATCATTTCGTTCCTTTGTCCCGCAAGGGCTTCCTCGAGCAACATTTTAATAGGATCTTTTGCTCCATCATCTTTATTTTCATCTCCCATGGGTTGTTGTCGGCCTCGGCGCGACCAATCTGGTAATGGTTCGATTGGTTCAAGTCTCAACTTCTTGTACCTAGACCTTGTTGGGGACATGCACGAAGAAAAATAAATGAAGAGTAGACTACTCTGATAGCACTTATCCTTATTTAAGAGAGGAACATACTGATTAACAGACTGAATACAATAAAAACAGAGATATGGAGAATAACACAAATATCCAATGAACAATATATTCTATTAAATAATGAAATAGGCTGAAACTATAAAACTGCAGAACTAAAACTTGCTCGAATGGTGATAGCTATCTCTGAGAAGAGATGTGGATGCTATGCAAATCTGTTTGAGCATAATGGATTAAAATGAGGCTCCAGAGGCCCTTTTCATATTACTCATGAATGCCAAAACCATAGACATCCAAAAACCTAACCCTAGAAGGTGAAAAACCAAAAGTCATGTGGGCCCTACGGATAAGTTGGTGTAATTTGGTACCTATACTTCCTAGGGTCGTAAATTTTGCATACGACCTTCGTTTTAGGCACGTGATAGCCCGTTGGAAAGGTCTTTCAGAGAACTACACATTCAATCATCAGAATCTGACTCTAACTATAGTTTGACTGTGGCAAGCCCAAAAAACAACGTTTAGGGCCCCAAAATAGCCCTAAAAGTACAACAAGATGTGTTGACATGAAAACATGCAAAATAATCCAGTTGGATTAGGCGAAAGGCCACCCATATCCACCTGGAGAATATGTGGAGATTCAGACAACCCCAGAAGTGTAGAACCCACAATTATAAAGCAGTACAAAAGGACGTGCTGAACAAAAACAGACATGAGGAGCCAACTGGAATAGGTGGGTGGCTACCAATATCTACCTGGATCAGTCCCTATCCATGACTGAGCCGGGAAAATGAGAGTAAACTTTGTCCCTATCTATTACTGTGTCGAGAGAAGGAGAGTAACCTTCATCCCTAACTTTCGTTGAGCCGGAAGAAAAGATTCAATTTCAAAACATCGTGGTCTAGCTCGGGGGTGTCCAGTGGTAAATCCGTTAGGAGTGACCGAGCCTATTGTTGGGTGGAAACATGCACCCCTTTCAGCAGTCACATCACATCGTCCGGTTCTGATAAGTGTTTTTATACCTTATGCATTGAAATGTGATAATGGATGAATGCATGTGTTTACTTATTTATAGATGGTTTTTGTATTGAATGGTTAAGTTATGTGTATGCACTTATTTCCTTGTGAATTCATGCTTTTGATGGATCATCTATATGCCCCAACTTAGCCCTAGAAGTGTCGTGGGACGTAAACCTGTAGGAAGGCCGATATAGAAAGTATTGCATCTATCTGGCCTTGTCCGTCTGAAGAGGATATCTCCTTCAGACTCCTTGCTGTGTGACTAGGATATCATTCCCAAGTCCTTAACCATTTCATGATAAAGGTCAGGAAGGATAGCAAAGTTCAAACTTTGAAAGGGGAGATCTCTTCGTTTAGAAGACGAGCGGACGAGATCCATTCAGGAGGACCCATATGACCAACACCTAGGAACCTTAGGCTAAGCCTAAGGGAGCTAAGTCCTCCTGGCTTCGGAACTCCGGAAGTACGAGACTTCAGAGTATTTTCAACTTTACCAACCTTAAATTGACCGAAGGTAACCGGGAGATTCGGTTACCAACAAGTTGACCGGCAATGAATGGTTTCTCTAATGACTAGGTGAACCTATCTTACTGTCTAAACCAGGACCCAACTACCCATGGCGAAGTAGCGTGAACTGCTGATCAAGAATGTTCAAAGTTCCCCTCAGTCGTTGGATCTACACGAAGATTACTTCAGCGAAGTTCTACTCTGAGAGGATGGAGATGTTTTAGCATCAAACTCCCCGAACGTCCAAGTTATGAAGTAAAGGAGAGCCGTATATTTGGGGAGATCGTTCAGAGCCCCACCTACCATCCGATCATTCAGGAGGGACCCGTACACGGTACTTCGACAAAGTCCTGCTTTGGGAGAACAGAGTGGCAATAAAGACAAAACCCCTGAAGGTCGGAGTCACGAAGTAACCAGGACCGTGGATCTGTGGATCCTTCAGGACCCCTCTTGACCGTTCGATCATGGGGACGCGTGTATCATGTCGAGGGCACGTGGGGGCCCCATGTGTCGAGTGACGATGTTTCCAGGTGTGGCGACCTAGTGGCATGGTAAGGGGAAATTGGTGACCTGAGGCAGGTGCCACGTATTCTTACCAGAGTGTTTTGGGATGACAAATGTCCCTCTAGGAGTGGCCCAACAACGGGACCCAAGGGACCCTTGAGCAGAAGTTACGAGCCGTAGATCTTTGGGGTTACGCGGATACCCTCGGACCGTCAGATCTAGGTAGTTGTCAGCCTGACACTGGCCAACTCCGGGAGAAAGGATAAGTTTACACCATGAAACCCTCGAATGCCGAAGTTACGAAGTAGCGGAGGTCGTTGATCTTAGGGTGACGTGGACCTACCTTGGTCGCGAGATCGAAAGGCATGAAGGACGATCAGTCTAGAGTGACGTGGTACAGTGACGTCACCTAGAGTGACGTGGACCCAAGTTTGACATGCCACGTGTCACCTGGATTTATGCGTAGCACATATCCTATATACCTATTGGAACGTGACACGTGTCACCCCCTAATGAGGGCACGTGTCACCCCTGACCCTTCCACGTGTCAACCCCTGGTACCTGCTCGCTTAGCCACAATGGCTAGTGAAGTGATTGGAACTCTAGGAGTCCGGGACTTCGAGACTCTGGAGGATTCAGTGTGTACTATTGTGGAGAGTCCAAAGGGTCCGAAGTGCCGTAGTAGATCCTAGCCGTTGGGGCAGAAAGGCACATGGAAACAAATTGTTAACTCCGGGGAAAAGCCACTCCGGAAGAAAGTGGAGTTGGAGGAGCCAGAACTCTCGAAGGACAGAGTGTTGGAGTTCATCTGAGTCGTCCGTTAGTAGAGGACAGGTGTCAACAGATCCTTCGCTTCAGAAGATAGCCACTATGGGGAAAAGTGCTGTTGTGTGGGTCGAGAACTCTTGAAGGCCGAAGCGTCGGAGTTCATCGTGATCGTTAGATGAAGCAGGACGTGTGTCAGGAGATCTGACACTCCAGAAGTTTGTGGCATTGGAGACTCTGGAACTCCTGAAGCGCAGAGTCCCAAATTAAATTAGAGTCGTCGCTGCTCTGATGAAGCGTGGAGTAAGATTACGCGGTCTAGAGACTTGGCACTTCAGATGACTTGAGGAGAAGTGTTTCAGAATTCGCCGAAGTGTCGAATTCCCCACTGGCCTGCGTGTTAGACAAAGATTGAATCCAGTCATGGGATTTGACGGTGGAGGAACTTCCACCGTGGATGAAGGAATTTGGAAGACAATGCGTGTGAGGTGGATTCATTTGGACACCACGTGGTCCTCAACCAATGAACACCCAAAGAACTTTGGGAAGCCATAACTTGTAACCCAAAGCTTGGATTTAAGCCTGGTAGAAGTCATTAGAACGCTACGGGTAAGTAGAAGAGAGTGAAGACCTCAGATAGAGGATTTGAGATGTTAAGGAGAGAGAAATTTTGATGCCCCATCCCTAGGAAAGTTACTCAGGGGTCGGGTGTGTTACACTGTGTATATGGAAAGTAATTGGGCGCGAAGAAGAGTTAAGAGAAGCTTGAGTTTAAAGCTGCAACAGAGTTACTTATAACTCTGTACTTGTGGGAAACTGACTTGGTAAGGTCATCGCTTCACAATTAAAAGCAGGAATGAGACAATTCCAAAACACTATAATGCCAAAAGGTATGACCAACACATGCCTAGACCAATTGAGACCTAACATGTTAGTGTGATAGAATGTAATATTAATAAAACAATTTTAGTTTTCAATTGACCATTCGATAGATATGCATACAGTCCAACCAACTGGTCCAATTGCTTAACATACATGTGTGACCCTACGAAGATGAGAGAGGTAGATTACCAAGCATTGTATGGCCCATACATCCTGCGCATGGTATCCAAAGAGCCCCATGAACTCTAGTTGAATTTTGAAATGATAATTTAGTTGAGGAAGGCAAGTACGACTTCAAGCTCAACGAAGTTCATTGTGTATGCATTTTCCAACCACCAATGATCTCAATCAATCTAGTTTTTGTTGTTCTTTGTATTCAAATTTATAAGCTCAACTATTAAATTTCAATGCCTATCTCATGATAACCTTTGATCTCAAATCTCAAAGTAAGATGAATGGCGGGAAATACATAGTTGTTGGCATTCAACAAGTATTAGCAAAAGATTAAATTTTGAGTGAAACAATATAACTACAACTAGGAATTCTTCCTTAGAACTATTAACACACTCAACACAACACATTAAACATAAATAAGAATAACATATTGCACAAATGGGAAAACCAACTTTGAATAGTTGCTCAAATTTCATTTCGCCAATCTTAGATTATAATGCACTTCATGGCCCTATGGCATCCTCCCTCTTGGCCAACAAAATGCCCTAAAATCCTTTTAAGAGTAAGTTACAAGAAGATATAAGAGAGTTGGATATTAGGAGAAGAGGTAATGAAAAATCCAGAGAGTGACCTTTCATTTCCCATTCCTCATTTTACTCTCTCATTTTCATTTGTCTTCATCATTTACTTGTTTTATTTTCCTCTATTTTCTTTTATTTAATTGTCTCAATAAAAAGCTTAACCCATTATTAATATATAATATTCTACTCTCAAATTTTATTATTTATAAAAAAAATTATTATTATTAATTTAAATGTATTATCTCATATACCTCACATATTTTGAATTTCAATGTAACATAATAATAACTATATATATATATATATATATTCAATTTTTAAAAAGATTCTTTATATACATTTCTTCAGGATATTAGAAACTCGCTATCTCTTCTTGAAGTATCTCTTGCAAACATTTATGAGCAACATCTTTGAATTAAGTTTAAATATTTACGAGCAACAACTTTGAATTAAGCTAATATCATTTTCATGGTTTTGCAAGTTCAAGTTCATTCTTTATGGCTTTTTTTATTGGTTATTAAATTTTACTTATAAATGCAAAATTCAGAAATCAAATATACTATAGATGTAATAATGTTTGAATCCTTTATAAAATAGACGATAGACAATGATTATATAACACTGATTTATTAAAATTATGACCATAATTATATAGCAACTATTTATTAATTATGATATATAAAAATTGAAATATAAAATATAAATTACTATACAATATTTTCAAACATTACATATAATATTTTACACATTAAATATAAATTTATTAATTTAAAAGTATAAAACCCATAAAATTAGCATATACAAGGATAACTTTCTAATGATATATGATACATTTATATTTATTAATTTAAAAAGTGTAAAACCTATAAATTAATGTACACAAGGATATATGATACATTCAATTTTACTCAAGGATAGCTTAGTTGGTAAGAAGTATGTACATTTTCTCAATTTGGGGAGAGGGAGTTCGAGCCTAGCTATGAGTCCTTGGGGCTGCTGCTTTTCACTCCCATATCATCTACTATGTGGGAAAGCAATTTGACAACAATCATTCGTACTAAACACTGATCAAATGGATTATAACAACATCAAATAGATCCATAAAAAAAAAACTTTTGGAAATCTACTTATGCCTTCATATACAATTCCTAACAATTGTAAATGACTACTCATTGTATGATCTCATCATGGCTACTAATCCTTGAATAACAAACATGAAATCACTCTATGATCTCATCATAGCTACTAATCCTTAAATAACAAACATGAAATCAACATATGTGTTTCAAGGTGATAATATGAATTGTGATATGAGATTTTACATTGGTATGTAGTGGACTATGTATACAATCACAACAAAGATATTACCTTTCAGTTTATGAGAGTAGACATTCATATCACACAGACATTCATATCACACATCATTAACACTCAGCCTGTCCTCGATTTGGATACAACAAAAGTTGAAGAAGAAATACTTCAAATACATTTATTAGATCAAAAATCAAAAGGTAAATATATTGACAAATTTAAAATTTAGAAATTTTTGTAAAATAAATTTCAACAAAAATTGAAGAAGAAATACTTCAAATACATTTATTAGATCGAAAATCAAAAGTAAGTATATTGATAAATTTAAAATTCAGAAATTTTTGTAAAATAAAATGTTGGTGAAACATATGAATCATTTTAAAAGAAACCTTCTCTTTGCAGATTTACATAGTTTTTTTTTTTTTGTATTTTCCAATAAATTTATAAAAATTAAATAATAAAATATTAAAACAATAAAATTATATATATATATATATATATATAAATAATTTTGGTGAGCAACATCATTGACGTCGACAGCCATTCATCTCGATGGTGACGTCCAGAGTCATCAGTACCGAACAGATGGAAATCAACTTGACTTTCGGTGGGCTGCAAGTGTGCAATAAAGTATTTGTTTTTATCCACACGCGTGTTTTTCGGCGGATTTTTCGATCTAAGTAGCTTTACATAACACTAATCGGGTGCTTATTGTTCACTATAAAATTATCCCCTTTCAAAAATTCAATATCCCATTCATGTTTCCAAATGTGAATTCACATATTAAATTCCTTGTTCAATTTCTCCCTGTATGATTCCGGACAGGAAAGGATAGTCCATTATTGAATTTGTGTGTCCTTTTTTTATTCCGGGCAGAGCAGGACAGACCATTCTTGAATTTGAATTTGTGTGTCCATTCTTGATAGTGGACAGGAAAGAACAGACGGAACACTGACTTTATGTAGAATGGAACATTATCAACACCATTAATATTTAATAATTGTTCGGATCACAAAGCAATAAGAAACCATGCTCTTTCGAGAGATTTATTTCAATAATTGTTCAAAATTATGATGAATAAATCATGTTTATGGGATTGAATTTTTTTTTCCAATGAAAAATGTTTTGTAATTTTTTTATCGGTATACCTATTGACAATGGGCAGATTTAATAGGGGTTTAGTGCTTAATAAGTTTTCTATGGACAAGATTAAATATGGCTGGAATATTTTTAATAGTCACACAAAATAAATGGCTGTGATTTCTATCATTAACTTTCTAGCTATTATAAAGACATCCGTTTATGTGTTTACTTTTTTACATTTACCTAATCATATTTAAAAATTACTTTGATAGCTAACTAATTGCCACTTAAGTGATTAACATAAATTAAAATATTGACACCAGATAAATGAAGTGCAACAGTTTATTTGTTAATCAATAATAAAATTTAATAAATTCTTTACCAACCAATACCTTTTGACGTTCTCCAATTGCTGTATTAGTGACTGTGCTAGTTACGCCGAAAGGCGTACACCTATTGACAATGCGCAGATTTAATTGGGGTTTAGTGCTTAATAAGTTTTCTATGGACAGGGTAAAATATGGCTGGAATATTCTTAGTAGTCACACAAAATAAATGGCTGTGATTTCAATCATTAACTTCCTAGCTATTATAAAGACATGCGTTTATGTGTTTACTTTTTAACATTTACCTAATCATATTTAAAAATTACTTTGATAGCTAACTGATTGCCACGTAAGTGATTACCATAAATTAAAATATCAACACCAGATAAATGAAGCTCAACCATTTATTTGTTAATCAATAATAAAATTTAATATATTTTTTTTAAAATTCTTTTCATCTTATCAGCCACAATTATGTGACTATACTAGTTTATAATAAGATTAAAATTTGTGAAAATAAAAAAGAGTAAACGTTCCCTCAAACATATTGGACAGTTAAATCTAATATGCAATTTCACAAAAACAAACTATGTTATTTCTATAGAGATTTAATTCAATAATCGTGTGTTTAAAATTATAATGATGATGGAAAAAACTCCGCACTTGAATTAAAGAAGTTTTTACAATATTAAAAAATCATCGTAAACACGTGAAAGCAAAGGATATATAATTTTTAAAATAAAATTAGTATTTACTTTCACATTGAATTGATTTAGATTAAAAGATTACATTAAATAATAAGAAAAATAAATCAACTTTAATCCAATGTTTAAAATGTAAAACCATCATAATTTGGCATCTGAAATGATTAGACATATAATTTAATTGTATGAAATTAAAAATAATAAATGATTTTTGTTTTTTACAATTATCTTTAAAAAGTGATACTATTATTTTATTTAATTTAAAATAAAGAATTGTATGAAACATGGAGAAGAAAAAAGAAGCTTCAGTTTACAAAGCAAAATGATCTTCAGTTCATTCTGTAATAAAATCTGGCATTCAATCTGATCGCAATGGAAATGGGACCACTTTGAACATCTTAATGAGGGCCCACTGGAAATAGTGAAATTCTAAGAACAAACAACATGGGGCCATTTCGCAGGACAAATACTTTGCTTGCATTGAAGTTGCCTCCAAGGGGGGCCGCTCTAACAAGTCATTAGAGACGAGGCGACTTAGATCTGGAAAAAAATGGCTTGCCTCTTTTGGAAATGCACCTGAAAGGGCGCCGGTTTGGAGTATTGCGTATTCAAAGATTTCATAGAAAGAACACCCCAACCAATGTTGCTGCCCAAATGATGGTTTTCTCCAAGTTACCGGTGAGTGAAGCACCGGATGTGCTTGCAGGAAGGTGAAACTACAAGTGCTACTGATGGAGCGACGTTTGGTGGGTGTGGTGACAGGCCGGATTTGGCCAAGGTTGGAGAGGGGATGAGAAGAATACTGTTGTCATTCGAACATTTGTGAACCATCCATCAGAAGCTGAGAAAATTGGATAAGATGAAGAAATCGTCTTTGCAAAATCAAATTTGGAATGGGCGCCGGGGGCTCGAGGAAAATCAAATTTGAAATGGACTTGGATAAGACGAAGAAATCTAAATCAAATTTGGAATGGGCACGGCGGGCTCGGAGGGAAAAATCAAATTTGAAATGGACGCGGGAGGAAAAAAAAATGGTTATGGCACTATTAATATCTGTGTACCACGTCAACCTGCCCACGTCAACTTTTCAAATTTCGAGGGCTGTGTGGATTGTTGATTAAGGTTGGTTGTCATTGATGTCAACCCTTGAAGAAAGACTCGTAGCACAAAGTTTTGGGTAATGGACACAATAGTGTTTGATGTAAATATGACTCATTATTGTTTTGTCATGGTTGATAAGAAGTAAATATGGATGAACTCCAAAGTGGTCCCCTTATGGTGAAAGCCCTCATGGGAAGACGCTTTG
>ML822485.1:102702-144216 GCA_009831015.1 Picea engelmannii | reverse complement strand
TGTGTTTCAGCATCTGCGTTTCAGCATCTGTGATTCAGCTTCTGTGTTCTAGCATCTCTTGTGCGTGCTCCATAACCAACCGATTGCCATCAATGACAACCTTGACCATCTGCGTCATCTCTGCTATAGCCATATTTCCAACATGCACAACCTATTTCCTTCTTCAGTAAAGCACTCCGAGATGTTGAACTAAAATATTATATATTGGAGAAGCAGGCCTATGCATTAGTCAAGGCTTTGAAGGCCTTCAGGGTGTGTGTTCTGTAGTCCAGCATAATAACCTATGTTCCTAGCAACAGTGTGAAGGAAATTATGGTGCAGCCAGATAATGAAGGGAAGAGGGGTAAGTGTATAGTAAAATTGTTAGAATATGACTTGCACATCAATCCCACCAAGCTAATTAAAGGGAAGGTCCTTGCAGAGTTATTATCAGACTCAAACTATAAAGCACTGGAGTTACACCATATTTTCAACAAATCAGATACCTCCATGATGCAGGTTGCAAAGAACAACATGCAGGTATTTGAGCATTACTATTTCCCCCCATGGTATAAGGATGTTGTGTACTTTTTGCAGCACTTACAAGCTCTAGTGGAAATGGAAAAATCAAAGGTTAGGTCTCTTAAATTGAAATCTATAAAATTATGTATTATAAACCAGAATCTGTATTGGAAAGATCCTGCTTGAATTTTGCTGAAATGTTTGGACGAGGATGAGTCTAAGTAGGTTATAACATACATGCACAAATGGGTGTGTGGAGGACACCAACATTGGAAGGCTACAACCCTTAATATATCGAGGACAAGATACTATTGGCCCACCATCTTCACTGATATGTTTGCCACATTCAGGGCTATTGAAGAATGCCAGAAGTTCATTGGGAAACATAAATTTCTTTCATTGCCCCTAAAGCCAATTACTGCCAATGGTCCCTTTCAACAATGGGGACTAGAATTCATTGGCGAGATAAAATCACCCTCTAGTGGACAATATAAGTGGATCCTCACTACTACTGACTACTTCACTAAGTGGATTGAAGCAATACCCACAAGGAATGCTACTGACAAGGTCATCATTAATTTCTTAGAAACAAATATATTTTCCAGGTTTGGTTGCCTAGGAAGTTAGTAATAGACAATGCCAAAGCATTCAAGTCCAGGGCCATGATCGAATTATGTGGGAGTTACAACATTGTCCTAACACATTCTACACCCTATTACCCACAGGGAAACGAGCTGGTTGAATCATCAAGTAAGACTCTCATCAGGATCATCAAGAAGTTGTTGGATGAAAACAAAAAGTCTCGGGACTCTAAGCTTAAATATGCCTTGTGGGCTGACAAAATTAGCACTAAGAAATATTTGGGAACCTCACCATTCTAGCTAGTGTACGGGGTAGATGTTGTCTTCCCTACTAAGCTTGGCCTACCAGTTTTAAAGTTTCTACAAGAATAAGTTGAGGAACCCAATGACATATAGAGAAGAATTTATCATATCATTGAAGTACAACAGAAGAGAGAATCATTAAATTAGAGGACTGATGCATATCAGAGTAAAGTCGAGGCTACCTTTGATAGAAAAACCAAAAAGGAAATCTTTCAAGAAGGAGACCTGGTCTTGAGGTGGGATTCCAGGAGAGAGGGCAACGTAAGTATGGTAAGTTTGATAATCTATGGTTTAGCCTATTCAAAGTGGTCAAGGTTCTGGATAATAATACATTTATATTGTAAAATATAGATGATACTGATATCTTTGGAAGCCTAGTAAACATGCGCTTCCTGAAACATTATTTCATTTAAAGGACCTGGGGTGGTCCATCTTGTACTATAGTTTTTTTTTTCATTTTCATTTTGATTTGATAGTTGTTTGAATAAAGACTCCATATCCCAACAAAGGCATTGGGGTGTAGCTGCAGTTTCAAGTTTCAGTTTGAATAAAGACAAAGAGCATGGCTGGCATAAAACAACAGAGGTAAGTGACAACAAGTTTGGAGAGGAAGGCACCTGATCTGCTGTTCTTAGCACCTCACAAGGAAGTGCTATCCCCGGTTGGAGCCAATGTTGGAACTTAGGTCTGCATCCCTGCCTTTCACCTCATTCACCTATACATCCTCTTAAAGCTTGATTTTTTTTTTTGATGCTCCTCCATGATTTATGTGTCAGCTTGAATTGTTTTTCCCCACTATTATTTTTTGCATCATTTTATTGCTTTCTTGAAAGATTGTTGCACGTATGGTTTGGGTTAACAACATGTTGTCACCTTGGAATACTTTATCTTTTTGTTGATTATACAACCTGATATACATCTATTGTTTAGTGAAAAGATCAACTATTTGGAAACCTGTTGGATGATTTGCATCTAGAGATTTGTCTAAGTCTTGAGATATTATTTTAAGTCTTTATTCTCACATAGTGAGCAATTCATTTCATTGTTGGCTATTGTCTCACGTGTTTATCTTTCATATCCCCAACTGTCCATCAATATCCATACCATTAGAAAAGGATAATTTACCTTCATACTGTGGCATGTCCAACCAGATTACCATCCTTGATAGCCTATCCTTGAGCTGACCAACAAAATCAGATTATCATAAAACCAACCATTCCAAAACTTGAGGTGGCCTAGCTCTGCCCTTTAATAGTCAGGTGTAGAATTTAGGACCAACAAAATCTGTTGGTCAAGCTGTCTCTCGGTACTCCATGTTTGTAACTTAAGGGCCTAGGGACATAATCTCCTTAGTTATCCATAGGAGTTGGGGATAACATCTGGCTCCTACTTGGGGACGTGTACTCGTCATAGAATGCATGAGAACTGCAACATCTCCTGGTGGACATGTGCCTACACACACTGAAACAACAAACTGTTAAGTGTAAGATGGCTCACTCATACTTTGTCCATATAATCAAAAACAAAAAATGAGAACTAATCTGTAATCTTTTTTTTTAAATTTGTTCATATATATGATGAAAGAAACATGTAAATCAATAATGCAAGTAGATCAAAATGAAAATAAAAAATGAGATGTAACTAAACTACCATGAGCAATCAATATGCAAATGCAAGAAATCAAGATGACCTACCTAGTTACCTGGGGCCCTGAAGATCAGGTCCTAAAATGTCAGGCAAAGTGATACAACCAGTGCAACCAACTGATCATCCCATCAAGGTATCTCCCCCTGTGCTTAATTATGTAATACAACAAAGATAACTTAAGCACATAAGAATCATGAGCATAAATAGACATATAATCAATCAGGAATTGAAACTCATGGAGATGGGCGGGAGGGAGATAATCCTACTGGAAAGAGAAACCGCAAGCATGATCATCCTGAAAATCCTACCTGAAATGATAGTCACAAGCTTGATCAATCCATCTATGAAGAGGGATACCATATATAGACGATGGCTCATCTTCATCCCCGCTAGCATGATCATTGCCTCTTGAAGACTGAAAAGATACGAGATATCCCAAGAAGACCCCATGATTTCCTTGAGAAGAAGAAATGGGTTAAGGGACATGATCCGATATTGAGAAAGAAAAACATTGCCTCTTGATCTACGGATCCTTGTAAAAATCCCCAAGATGAAAATAATTTCACTTTGTAGAGTGAGCCTTTGATTCCTTTGGGATTGCCACATCCTGGTGTTCACCTAAAATTGAGGACAAAGGTGGATGAAAGTCCTCATAGAAAAATCCTGCACCCCCAAAAGGATTTGCATCACAAATCCTAAGGAATGACTGAAAATCACCTTGAAAATGCTGCGACAACTCATCCTCGAACAGGCAGAACAAATCATTATCCATATCATCATTAGGCTGCGAAACATATGAATCATATATGCATGAAGACCAGTCCTCTAAAGATCACTACTCAAACCCCTTTGCTTGAGATATAACCTCAATGTCGTAAATGGGGTCTCTATAAAAATGAAATGACCAAAATACCATGTGCAACTCCTAGTTTGTATGAAAGTGTCTATATGCTCATCAACCATATCTAGGGTTTCTTTCATAAGACCATCAATGTGACTAAAAATGACGATCTCTTTGTCTTCGTGTGTAGGAAGAACATAGGCTAGGGAAGCTTCAACTGGATCTTCAGATTCTTCATCATTGAGACTAATTGCTTCTTCAACTTCATGTGCAAGAGGAAATCAAGGCTGAAAGACTTCATCTTTGTCAAGCGGGACAATGGACACCAATGTCTCATCCGGGTCTTCACCATTGAGATCTTCTTGGAAGCTTTCTTCATGGATATGTTCTTCTTTTGCAGTAGGTGGATGATACTCTTCATCTGTTTTCCATTCCTTATCTTATGTCTCATCATCAACCAAAAAACCTTCTCTGCAAAGAGTGTGTTTGAACTCTTGGAAAGTATCTTGCAAATTCTGAGTAGCTAGAAGATAATGCCTGATAAATTCTTCAATGAGATTTGTAGAAGATGTGAAACTTTTCAGATTACATGAGTGTGCAAGCCAACTCCTTTGACTTAATTCCAGTGAAGATACAAAATTTTTCATCAACACATCTTCATGTAGCACTTTTAATCTTGAAGCATACTTCATATAATTCACGACATGGGTGAATGCTAGAGATGGATCACCATTAAATTTAAGGCAACTTTCCCTCCACTACATAGAGAAATGATTTTGATATCCATGGATATTTTGAACATCAATAGAAGGTTACACCTTATAGAATTCACATGGTAAGTCCCTTGAGGCCATGGTTCCGTTACTTAGGGTAATACCTCAATGGATTTGTCAGATGAACTTTATGAAAATCTCATCAAGGGTGGAAGGGGAATGTCCTTCAAGTGGAGTCGTCGGGAAAGCTAGGGGTAAAGGCTTTGGTATGGAAGCTTGCTAAAGTGTCATTAGAGAATGAAAGAGGATTCAAAATTCTCCTCGACAATGATGCCCAAATGTTATCACACAAACGGTAGGTTGGGAAAAGCCCAACCCAATCCAAGGGATGATGATAACGGTGGGAGAGTTTACCCATAGTCACATCAAATAAACCCTCCCCTCGATTTAGTGAATGAAGAATCCAACACAAGGGTGAAGTCCCAGGTGACCCTAGGGGGAAATGAGATGACATGTGAGACGATGGAAGTGATTCCCCTATAGGTCAAGTTTCTAAGTGAGAAGTGGTTTGATAACGAGTCTCAAGAATGGTCTATGGTTACAAGTCCTTGAGTACTTGCAGAAGATGATTGTACCTGGCCAATAGACAAGAAGAGACAAGTATACAAGCTTAAGGTTAAGTGGAAAAGAAAGTTAAGATTGTTGTCCCTATTTGTAGCAATCAACAGAGATATATATCAACAAATAAATTATTTTTAAAGCTGCCAACAACATGCTAAAAGTTAGGTAAATGGTGCAAGAGATAAGCTAGCAATCACTAGTATAACTCAAGTATGAAAGCAAAAGACTTTTGCGACATTTAAAGGTTGTTTGATGTAAGTATTGAAGATCCATCTAAGAATGTACATAAAAAACCACCTCATCAGACTAAACAAGTGCTCAAAGACCCTATACAATTTTCCAAGTTTAGGTATGGGAGGGTTGACAAGGTGACCTATTGGGTGAATCGTACCTCAAGTTTAGGAGTGTTTCCCAAGTGGACCCCTCTCTAGGTCATGTGAAGAAGGTGAAATAAATGGGGGAAAAACCTCTGGGCATGGGGTTCATGACATACAAGGGATCGTAGTGTCTCATTTATGGGTGCCTTTATAGAGGGTGTGATGCACCTTCGTTTTCAATGCATCCTTTTTCCAAGCCCTTGTATTGCCATTAATTTATTAAGGTTCCAACACTTGGTACTCCATAGGGTTAATTGATTAGCTTGGGGGGTAGTACCAAAGTGTCACTTGAAGGGAGAATTACACATGGTTCCATGGGGCGATAGTCTAGCTTGTAATGCACCTTGTATGAATTCCTCAACAAGTCAGACATTTATATTGTGTGTTTTCTTTTGCAGGTCTTTGATTTTTTAGGAGAAACATTTCATTGTTCTCAAGACGTATTTGGGCAAGCATCTAGAAGGTTCATAATTAGGATTTTGTATTTTTCCAACTACCTTCCCTTTGGGCCTTCGTCCCCTTATTCTCAAGAAATGAGGGACAATCCCTTCTTGGGTCAGTACACCCGAAGATCCCAAAAGATAAGGAGACAAGGGGACGAAGTGTGGAAAGTGACAAGTATGGTTGGAAATGGCACGATGAATCGTCAAGGGAACCCCCCAGTAGCAAACCTATTCCTAGGGTTGACCACTTACTAGGGCACAATGTCAACCACCAAGGTGAGACACGAAAAAGAGCATAATTTCCAAGCATACGTTACATAATAAAAAGTAGTTTAAAATGCAACAAACTCAAATGCCTCAAATATTGAAATGACACTCACCATAATAGCTAGCTTGTACCTCATGGAGAAATACCCAATGTCTTTCAGAAGCAAGCTGATGTGGTGGATACCCTCATGATGAACCTGCGATGTATGGTGGCTAAGCATGCCTCTATCTGTGCAAGTGGACACTCTTGGTCAAGTTGTGTCTCGATACTCCATGTATGCAACTTGAGGGCCTCGATACATCATCTCCTTAGTTATCCCTAGGAATTGGGGATACCAAGAATGAAATATAACAAGAGGTTGCATATGTCTTTATTTGTGTGTGTGTGGGGGGGGGGGTGTGAAAATACACTTTGATACTATTCCATAAAACAAATTTTCCACTAAACAAGTATCCAAGCGTACATCCTCCCTAAAACCCATCTATTCTCCTCAAATTTTAAGTCAATACACTAACTTGAACAGGAAAAACAACCATCATTCAAGTTGTTGATAAGTACCTAGTGTTGTGATATACCACCCAATGACGGGAAATATTTAATGGCACATTTAGGAATAAGAACTTCATTGTGTGATTACCTTCACCCTTCTTGTCTTTACCATCACCTTTGGATTCATGTTCTCCCTTCTCAACATCATCCCCTACTCCCTTTTTGTTTTCTTCATCACCCTTCTCCCCACCACCATCACCTTCCTTCTTCTCCCCCATGTTTCTTTCCCCCATCCTTTTTATCCCCTTTCTAATTGTTTCCATCCTCCCTAAAACACATATATTCTCTTCAAAGTTTAGGCTAACACACTGCACTAAGTTTTTCAAGGCATATGTTTCAAGAATGAAAGAAATTTCATGGACAACATTTAGTTGTCAACTAACAATGTATTTCAATGCAATAATCTCACATACTTTGATAAAACCACAAAACATGTAAAGCTTCATTAAATCCATAAAAACCCCACAATTCTAATAAACAAAATTAGAGGCCCAAAAATCCAACATATGATCCCACAAATATATTAAAAGACTAAAATAAACATCAACATATATGGGTTGAGAAAAAATATGGTAAACTCACTTGCAAACTATAGACTTCCATCATTAAAAGTTTATGGCAAAGCATAACTCACCCACCATCAATTACTATACTTTTACAATATTTTGTACAACACGACCTAAAAACTACAAAGAATCTAAATTAAAAGACTTCAATAATCAAACATGAATGAACAAAAAACATACCATAATTCCTCAGTGATAAACATATAAATATTTGGATTTAAAAATCTCATTTGATTAGCAAAACCATCTCCAAGATTTTGAAGGATACTTGCATAACCATGATATACATATGATATGAACTTCATCCATTCATGTAGCATTTACTTACTAATTCCCCATCTCCTTTGCATATATTTTTTCCCCTCTTGAGGCATATTTCATAGTTATCTTGGTAATAAAATCCTTTACGTGCATGTTTAATTCTTCATAAGACATGGCAACCTCATTCTCAACAACAACTAAATTACTTGAAGAAGAAGGCTTGGGTTTCTCATTGGGAGGCCTAATGATTTTCTTTGATGAAGAAGACTCACAATGAAGCCAATCAACAACTACATTGATGTAAAAACACGTGGGGTTTCCTTTCATTCTTCTTGATCAACGACTAGAGGGAAGCATATGTTGGGTCTGAGAATCCCTGCCATGGTTGCAAGAATCAAGATTATAAGATTGGACCACAAGAACAAGAAGTAAGGGTTCAAGGATCACAACACTATGTACTTAGCAACAACTTTAATGATGATTATTTTTCTTCTTCACTTGAGTGTATTAGCCTAAACTTTGAAAACAAAAGATGGGTTTCAAGCAAGATGTACGCCTTCCTAATTGCTTAGCAACAATTTTGTTTCATGGAGTAACAACACAACATATTTTCATAGAAATGCACACAATGTCCCTCAATGTAGTATATCTATTCCATCCAAGTGGAATGGATGGTTTGAACTATGATGTAAATAAATAAATATATGTTTGCAACCTCTTGTTCTATATCTGTATTTTTTGTTTGATTTTCAGGGTTTGGGTTAAATCAAATTCTGAAGACATAATTTTTTTGTTATAGTTCAGTACAAGTATTTCACTGTATAATCTTGAATTATGCCAATTGTCTCCATTCTTCTTATGTGGGATGACCTCCATATAATTCCTTGTATTTTTGTTGAGATATTCCACCAACTTATTGGGATCCATCAATGTTCCCTCGGTAGTTACCTTATAATTCTTCACGTCAGGGTCCACAAATTGAACTCTTGTTCAATTAATAAAAGACACAAGTTTTAATTAATAATACTTTATTGCTATTAAAAATATTAAATAATTGAAAATGTTAGATTAGACAAGCTTGAAAATAATTTATTAATAATTAATATTATTTTTAATTGATAAAAAACTATTATATTTGATTAATAATAATTTATTATTACTCACAATTTCATGTAGAGTGCATAACTAAAACTGGGGTTTTGTAAAAATTTTGAAAGAAAAATTGGTAGTAGATGGAATGGAATGATGAATAAGTGGGAGGGAGGTTGAAACCCTAGATTCAGATTCAGGAGCAATAAGGGGTAATACTCGGGGATGGGACCTACAATGGAAGATCCACTCGAGCCGGTGGATTACTCTGATGATGGGTCGAAGAAAGATATGATTTTTGAAGATACAGTTGTAAATCCTGACACAGACCCATACTACTATTGTGTCAGTTCGAGGGAGTCATTTGACGGTTCCAATGTTTCACTCTTTGTGTTCTGATTGAATTCAGATAGATCAATCAATAAGAAGGATCATCTAGGGGATCCATGTCAGTCATTAGAGAAGCTACCAGAGAACTCTTGAGAACAACATTCTTTTGGGGCTGCGAGTAAGTGTGTTGAAACCAATTTGGTCACATCTCATTCTTATAATGTTCCATTGTTTCTTGAGGAACACTCTTCTTCCTTGCATGGCTTGAAAGGTGCCAATCCTCTTGATTTTGTTGGTAGTAAGGTTAGTAGTGCAAAGCTCCATGGAGATCCAATTTGTTCTGATTGTCAACACTCTAAGAGGAAGAAGCAAAAGTTTGTGCAATCCCGGGGGGAGGGATTTCTTTGGTGGTCAATGAATATTTGAACGTTAACCATAATACAAATCTAGAGGGTAGAGCTATTGTTGGTAATTTTTCAAGGAGAAGGAGGATGGTTGTTGTCCTTAGCTCATGGCAAAAGGGTCAATAGATCCCATTCCTGGGATATCCCCCTACTTTCTATTTGTTGTCCATGGGTTGGATTGGATTTTTTTTCATAGTAAATGAGATGTAGAGAATATCTTATCCGCATGATAGTTTTTGGACCGACACCTCATATGCACCAAGCCTTGGCATCCCCTCTTCGATGCCATAATAGAGTTTCTATCGAGCTTTCCAACTTGGATCAAGTTACCAAACCTCCTACTTGAGTTATGGTCCAAATCAGGGTTTAAGGCCATTGGTGACATCCTGAGGAAATTCATTGTGACAGATGACAACTACAAAACAAGTATGTGCAGACAATGGCTCAAATTCTTGTGGAGTTAGATCCACGATAGGGTTTATTTGAATCGCTGCATTTGATTGTGGGAAAAAGGACCTATACCCAATCCCTGGATTATTTGCATGTCCCATTTATATGCTTGAGATGTCATTGAGTTGGCCATGTCTTAAATGATTGTGATCAATTGTTCATTAAAAACTTTAATGGGCATTCTTATGGTGCAGTGGGAGTCATTTAGACTAAAAATTCTTCTCCTCCCGAGAAAGGGGTTACAGAGGACCCATCTCTACCTCCTTAGAGTAATATCAGTTTGGATCCTTTCCAGTCCTTAGGTCCTAATAAAAAGGAGTAGTTAGATCTACTCATCAGGGACATTGTTATCCCACTCGAGCATTTGGTTCCAGTCAAAGAGGCAACTTTCTTTCCAAAGGAACTATTGGGTGGCAATATGGATCTTTCTGCCTCTCAATGGAGTAAAATCAAATCTCTTTGGTCTAGATGTGTGGGCTCACAACAATATTTGGGTAAGTTTCATCCTTTGACTACTTTAGATTCATATAATTTATGATAGAACATCAGGCGTATGATGGGGGGAAGAGATAAGTAGGGCTTGTAATTCTAGCTCTGTTTTGAATAATGTGTCCCTGATGGGTCATGTGAATTCCACCCCTATTGTTGCCATCTTTTATCCTTACATATACTTCCCTTACTGTAGTCTATGCCTGAGATAAGTGAGCCCTCCAATCCTGATATTCTGAGGAGCAGTCACATAGGTGTTGGCGATTAAAATCGCAACGAGGATTTTGCCCGCAAAGTATTGCTAAAGCCTATTATTATAAGCTAACAAGATATATAATACTAGTAGGTGGGACCCCCTTGTAGATTGGGAGATCAAATTTGGTTCTTATTTCATGTTTATGCTGTTGTTCGACACTTCTTACATGGTTCTACATGATTGATGAAATATTGGTTTTATTGGCAATGAATAAGGCCTGTTATGTGTTGGTTCTAAATGCGACAAGTGAATGATGGGTAAAGCATGTTATGTTTTGTTTTTGTTGCTCTAAGCTCTAATTTCATGATTACAATGACCTATATTATCCATTGTTACCTTTGCTATCTCTTTCTAGGTTCACTACTGTGACACCTGCACAAGAGGCATGTTAGTAACAACACATAAGAGCAGTTCAAAAGAGATAAAAAGCAATATGAATAAAATCCAAAAGAAAGGAACTATGCTGCTATGCTATACGATGCTGCACTATGCATTTTGAAGTTTAAATGGATTGTTGTTAGTCCTAGCTAACCGGGTTGGTGGCTATAAGATTTATTGAGTTATATGGAAATACATGTGATATGCACTATAGTATGGTTGGCAGTGGTTAATATGACATAGGGTGGCGCTCTTGGCAATTAGTGGATGTTGGTTTCGATGCATGGTTTAATTGAATGAATTAATGGATTAGTGGGATGGCATGTACTAAGGAATTGAATGACTGGAGGATGGAGGTGACGTGCATTTACTACACGTCACTCCATACCCCTCCCACTGGCCGTCACCTTGGCTATTGTTCAATTGTGTTCATTGTGGTTAAGCTCCGATTTTCAAGCAGAGGAAGAACTGCTCGACCAATCTCACGTTTTTAAGGTTTTTGTGGTTATAGGTATGTCTTTTCGCCATCCATGAACCTGCTCTAGTTATGAAATAGATATTGGCTCGGTGATGTATGGGTCCATGCTTTCCTTAATTCTGGAAACTATGTAAAATTATGATATTTTTCTGAAATGAATGGTTGGTGTGGTTTTCATTGCAATAATGTTTGAAGTCACAGTTTCATTGATCATTCTGAGTGTTATAAGCCATGAAGGCTCTCCGTCATCCTTATTGGTCTTGGTTAAAGGGTTTTCATTCGGTCCAAAATGGCTGGCTATCTCCACGCTTCTTATCAACATAGCATGTCGTTTTCTGTTATAGGGTTTGCTGGGTTTGAAACACTTTGTGTCACTGCATATCGTTTCAATTGGGTATGGGTTCGTTCATGTTACTAATGGTTGTGCAATGGGTTATGATGGATGTTATGCCAAAGGTCTTGCTTGATGTTGATTACTATTTCTCGGCTCTGTTTTATCTCAACATTATTCGGTTGATTGGGAAAACCATGAGGGTTATAACCCGTGTGCTCTAAGTGTTGTTACGAGACCAAAATGAAGCCTTTGCTCCTCTATTCATAGTCTCTCCTATCACAAGAATTGTCACCCTGTTCGCGAAGTTATTGTTGGTATACCCTGTGTGTGCACCGTTGGTCTCGAAGGTTCTCGCCCGATGTTGGGGGTCGACTCCAGTCTCCCTGTGTTGGTCCACAGAGCAAACCCTTGATTTCTCAAGTTCAGTTTTTGATAGAGGGAACCATTATGTCCTGTCAGGTATGTTGTTGATTGTTATGAGTTGGTGGTGTATTATCGACAGTGTCGATCACTATCTCGTCCCTGTGGATTATGTTGACAGTGGTGTTGGTTTTGGTATTTAGTCACTGCATTGGTTATTATGACATTTGAATTGTTAACCCAACATTAGTTATAATTAATTAAGTCACAACGATGCTTCATGCGTGATGCATTGGTTTGTGTGGGATTCCTACACCATGTTATGTTGAGTTGATGGTTGTTGTGACTGTGTGTTTTAAATTGAAAAATGGGAGTATTGCAATCATGGTAATTATGTCATAGCCATCCACTATATATGCTATGGATATTATTTGATTGCGCCATCAGATATGGTCACAGTTTTAAAAAAAATATGATTTTGTTGCAATTTGATTGATTTGTTAGATGAAATTGAGCATATTGTTGATGCCTCGTTGTATTGGATTGATAGCCCAACATTGTGGATGTTTAGATTCAGAGTAACTAGACCTGTACAATCACAAAAATGCTCTTTCGTTTTGTCGAATGGTCTGTGTATTCCACAACATAGTTTGAGTTGAAATGGAGATTGCTTCTTGTGTGTTTAAATGCCAAGTTAAGATATTTGCAATTAAAATATTGATGGTTGTATTTGGCTGTCCGTCATGTGCGTTGATGAATATCATGCATCATCGTAGAGATAGGCACAGTTTCTGTGACAATATGTTCTCATTACAACTTATTTGTTAGATGAACTTGAGGAATGGAATCAAGTGTGATTTTAGTGTATGTGTTTGATTTGAAGAAATGATTCATGGATAGTGGTTGATATTTTGATGGAACAGATTGGAACAAGTGATTATGTGTTCATTTAGAAATTGTTTTAAATATTAATTGGGATAGTTGGGAAGAAACAAAACTCTTACAGGTTGTTGTGGAAGGCATATTGTCTTGTTTTGATGACACCGTGTTAATGATATAATTGCGAACAATGAGCAAGAAATACACAAAATTGATTGAGTTATACACAATGATTGTTAAATTGAGCATAATGACTATTTGGTTGGTGTTGGATCTTTTGCATTTGATATAGAATGGTTATGGATTACTTAATTAATTTTATGAACAATATCCGCTCTCCTCCCTACCATTTTCTCACTTTAGCTAAATACAATCCCCTCGCAATGACACGCTTTTGGGTTTGCATTACAGTCTATTGTTTGTTCCCTTTGATCAGTAACCATGATTCCTTTCCCCCTCATTTTATCATTTTTTTCACTCAATACAAACCCCTCACATATCCCAGGGCCTTTTGTTCACTCCCCGCTGATTGACAACAATTAAACAATTTGTATGGATTGGATTGCATGAGTATGATATATTGTTAAGCCAACGTCTATTTCATATTTTTAAGGAGTTGTCATGTATGGTTGTAAAGGAACTATTTTCTAATCAATCATGCATGCAGGAATGGGATTTTTCAGCCAAGGTAGCCATGGCAGAGGCAACTGAGGGAGAGGTAATTGGAACAGAGGCCTACGAAGGCCAAGATTCTCCATACACTTTGATTTCGACTCGCAAGAGTTAGGCCAACTATTTTAGGTTGGGTTTTTCAATTGTATTAGGCAAGGAGTGGCCCAACCGAGGCCTGAAATTCCTCCCTTCCAAGTTCCACAAGCCCTGGTATTCCCGTGCGCCCTCATGTCTCATTGCAACATGAGGTTCCCGAAAACGACGGATGGTAAGAGATTGTCCACCCGACAGTCTCCCAACATCGTGGCTGGCCTAATTTGTCTTTACCTACTTCCCCGACAAACAATCATATTGTCCAAGAAGCCCCTTCCCACTCACTAGAGCAATCCTCCCATGCTAGCAAAATATTGAAAATCGAGGCCCACCATGCCCCTGACAAAGGAAAAGCCACTGCTGCCCCTTCCTCACCCTCTAATGGCTCTGATAAATCCGTGTCTTCCCGGATGCATTTGAGGGATGATTGTTCTCATGTGATTAACGAGATTAGGCCTAAAGGCTTAGTGTAGCCAAAGGTGAATTCATAGAAATTAAAGGGTGACAACAACAACCAAGGAAAGATTGCATCTTAGAGTGGAAAATATGGTTTTTGAGTTTTATTTTATTTATTGTTGATGACAATTGACTTCAAAAGTTTTCGACAACATGTTTTCTTGGGATATATGAGTAATATATTTTTGAAAATGATTTCAAATATCAATGAGATAAATTGTCAAATGTGAATGTGATGATGGGAGTCACAAGGAGGGGTGTTTTCCTTAATTAACTAGTTATGTTATGATTGTTAAGATCTAAATGGGAGTCACAAGGGGTCCCACCTACTAGTTATTATTTATTTATAACCCTTATTATGATTTAGTACTTTTCCCCCTAACTATAAAGTTGGTTGAGTTTTTTAGTTAACTTAACTAATGAGGTAGTTCAACTACTTCAACCAATTCTAATTGCTTAAAGGAAAAATGAAAGGGAAGAACAAGGGAGGATAAAAGGAGAAGCATACTAAGGTTTGCTCTTTGAGTTTATTTTGAGATAGTTCAGTTTTCATTCATTCCTTGATTAATCATAAGCCTAATTCTTTTTTATGATAGCAGTGTCTTATTGTAGACATCAAGATTCAGGGATAAATTACATCATTCAGACCCTTGCTTTTCATAGGTGTTGATCTATCTTTGATAGTCTGTGTAGACTTGTTTGTTTGTGAATTATTTTTCATGACTGACAAAGGCTATTGTGCAGAGTCGAGTGGGAAATAATCCGTGGCAAGCTGATCCAACTTTTAGAGTTCATTTTTTATTTTATTTTCTGTCAGAGGTCCTTTTGTATGTTTCATCGGGGACGTCTAAGTTTGACTTTGGTCCAAACTTCTTCACGAAATTTTGTAAAGACAATGACTATTTGGTGAATAGGAATGAAATAAAGGATTGTTTTATGTCTCATATTTCTTGATTATCATCTTGGTGTCTATACTTCTGTCTCTACATTTATTTCAGCAACTGTTATATTCAGAAAATCACATAAATAATGAATTTTCCAGCAAGCTTTTATTTATAAAAAGACTAGCGTAAGCACTTGTAATCAATACTTGTGAGTTAGGATATTATTTTTGATGGTTATAAACATAGGGTGACATTCCTGTCTATTTTTCTTTAGCCAAGCAAAATCTAAAAATGCTTGAGTAAGATCATTTCATATATTTTCCTCAACATTTATTTGGCGACCATACTGGGGAGATCTTCAATATCTCTTTGGTTAATTTTTATACTTGATTATCATCAGTACATCTATTTTTATGATATTGAGTCTTTGACTGTTTTATTTCTTAATGACTGTGCCTATTGCAAGGCAACCCAATATTGAGCTCGGTCTTCAAGATTAGACCAACATTTCTTTGAACCTGTTTAACACCATTCTAGACACTGCCAATACTCGTGCTGAGCTTAATCATTCATGGGCAACAATTGAGTGAGATATTAGTGCCCAAGAACGTTTGGAGGCTAGACGTAGACAACCTAGAAATCAACAATAACCTTCTTGTTCCTTTAGTTTTGGCCTTTCTTTCATGTCCTTAGACTCTCGTGTCTCTAGAAAAAGAAGAGGCCTATCACCCGAAATTAATCCTATTGCTGAAATAGGAAGAAGGAACGTTGTGTTATCTACCCAACAAAGTGCTCTAAGGAGAACTTTGTCTGATTCTTCAAGTTAGTCTTTTTATCCTTCACCTATCATCCACAAGATGACATCTAGTGGTGGCTCGGGTGGCACTGGAAGTGCTTCCTCCTCTCAGTCTTCATCTTTGTCAGTGATTGGTAGCTTATATAGCCACCATATCCCTGTCCAATCTACTACAAATTCCACCTAATTCATTAAAAAGTATGGTCTTTTTCAGTTTGAAGAAGATGCCACAACAACACCGTGGCATGTGTCCTCTCCTCTTTACCTAGCACCTGCTACGCATCCACTTCCTAAATTCAAAGAACATCTTCCTAGGTTTTCAGGAAATAACACTATCACTACAAACAAACACCTGGTGACATTTTCTAATGCTTGTCACAACATAGGAGCCAATGATACTTGCATGCACTTATTCGTCAATTCCTTGGAAGGAAAGGTCGTGGTCGATTTCTTTGACCTTCCTCCTAAGATTCTGTCTACTTGGGAGGAGTTAATCTACTGGTCCAAATTCACTTATGGGTAATCTAAAAGCCCAACCGAGAAGTTACGGGAATACAATAACATTGCCTATAAGGATGGTGAAACCATCAAGTCCTTAAACTTGCGTTTCACTAAGTTATACAATCAGATCCCTGAACTCATTCGACCTCAGAACCAAGCCGATTTCATGCATTACTAAAATGCATTACCTTCCCCCTACCATCATAGGCTTGAGGAAAAAGCTATTGATAATCTCGGTTCTGCTCTGCATGCTTGTTTAGAGTATGAAGAACAACTTGAAAGAACATGTCTTCCTCAGGGATAATCTATTAAACAAACAGACATGTCCGCCCTCTTACAGCTAGTACAATACATGAATAATCATATGATAGCGTTCAAGCGAAGGGGGACTGTCTCACCTCTCACCCTTGGAGCTTCATCCTCTTCTACACCTCTCTTTAGAAACCCAATTGAAAATAATTTTCAGCCTAAAGCTATCTTGCCTCAAAGTTGGTGTAACTTCTGCGAGGAACACCATGAGGAAGACACATGTGATGTAAGGAAGAGTGCCAGAGATAAGATCTTTGGTAAAAGAACAAAAACTACTATCCTTGTCCTAGATTTTGCAGAGCCAAAAGATGTCATGATCATCAATACTAGGAACAAAGCCTATGCTCCCAAGGGAAAATTTGATCCTCCCCGCAATTCTTCTAGCCCGAGCTCATTCTCACCCGCTGCTACTGTTCAGGTTCCTAAGGTTCCTAACAGTCAAGGAACAACCTCCCCTCTCCCCTCTTCCAAATATAATATCTTGAATCAGTTGGCCAAAATCAAAGCAGACACAACCCTTTTGGACATGGTTGTCGTCCCTGAACAACAGATGGATCTGAAACAATTCATGGAAGGAAAAGCTTCTGTTGTAGCCAACGTCTCTAAAGAGGTAAACAAAGAGGATTCGTCTGTAAATAAAGTAGGTGTACATAACTTTAGATACCCTGTAAAAAATCTCTCTTTTTATGTTTATGTAAAGAGTATGGATAAGATCGCCCATTGTTGCCTCATTGATGGTGGTTCGGGCCCAAGTGTGATGTTAAAGATTATTATGGAAGAGCTAGGCTTGTCTTGTACAAATGAAAACATTAGAAGCATGCTCTCCTATAATAGCCCACAACAAATGACCATAGGTGAGATTAAATATGTGACCTTAGTCTTGTGTGCACATCCTGAAATAAGGACAACCCTTAGCATTCAGGTAATTGACATGCCAATAAGTAATTACTCAATCATCTTGGGAAGAGATTTGCAAGATTTAACGGGTGGATACCTCTCACTCGACATAACACATTTATCTGTTCCTGGGAATGGTAAATACATTATAGTCCTCAGAGTGGGAAGGATTTCACTTTACATAGAGAGTGTCCCACAACCTAATGTAAACTATATCGAAGAAGACCTAGGAGTGTATTCCATCTTTGCTGAGGAGGATAACATTCCCTTGGAATAAATTGATTTAGATGATGGTATGTGGCACATGCACTTTGATGGTTCATTCTCTAATGAAGGTAAGGGAGTTGGCATTATCTTGATTTCTCCTGTAGAAAAAATCCATAACTTTTCTTATAGGTTGGAGTTTGCTTGCACAAACAATGTCACTGAATTTGAAGCTTTGTTATTGGGCATCGAGAATGCCTATAATCTTGGATGTAGTCACCTTTGAGTTTTTGGGGATTCTAAGCTTGTTGTGAACCTTGTACGTAAAACTTACTCTCCTAGCAAAAATTTGATAAAACGATACACCCAAACCGTCTGGGCACTTATCTCAAACCTATTATCTTTCAACATCACTCATGTTAGGAGGGAGTTGAATTCAATGGTTGATCCGTTAGCATTTTTTGCAGCCTCTCCTAATCGACAACTTTTTCCTCACAGACCTAATTGTACTTTTCGAGCTCTATATCATCTGCATGTCCTTGAAAGTATATAATCTTGGCAGGTTTTCCCTAACAATGAAAGAATTTGTGCTTTCATTCAAAATGAACCTCTTAAGACTAAAGGAATTATATCCATGAAAGACAACAAGGTTCCTAAGGGCCTGGCTCCTCTAGAGTGTTCGTTTTCATCGAGTCATGCAAGCAGTAAAGAGAAACAGAAAGAAGAGGAGTCAAGAAGGAAAATGGGTGAAACCATCTCCTTGAACACTAGGGCACTTGAATCTTCAAGGAATGTTAAAATAAGTGTCCAATGTTCTGATAAAGAAGAAATGAAGTTGGCCAAGATACTTGGTAGATTTCAATATGTTTTTGCTTGGTCTTATGAGGGTATTCATGGTTTTGATCCTGGTCTTATACAACATGCCATCCCCATTAAGGAAGACATGAAACCAATTAGGCAGAAACTAAGACCTATTAACTTTGAATTTAAGGGAAATTTTCAAAGAGAGTTTGGAAATTTCTTAAGGGCTGGGATCATTTTTCCAGTCTACCCTGAATGGGTTTCCGATTGGGTACCTGTTTCGAAGACTACTGATCATATTGGAACCTGCATTAATTTTCGCACTTTCAGTCAGGCTATTATGATAAATCCTTTTCCTCCTCTTAATATGGGAATGATTCTACAACAGGTTGTAAGGTCACATATGAGGCCCTTACTTGACAATTTTTTGGGTTACAGTAAAATCAAGGGAAAAAGGGTAGATGCTCACAAAACCACTCTTACCACTAATTTGGGTACCATGAATTATAAATGCCTGGTTTCTGGATTACCTGATGCAAATACCGCTTTTAAAATACCTATACAGACAACTCTTGACGAATCGATCAATATCCATATATATCTTGATGATTTGATTGTACACGTTAAAGGGATGATTATTGCCTCAGAGTTCCAAGTGTTATTTCTGAGTCCGTTCAAAATTGCTTTTGTCTTGAATACTAACTCTTGCATTCTAAAGGATTTATAGGAGCAATTGTTTTCCCACAGTACTAACTGTTCTCACTTGAAACATTACGTGGGACCAACGTGAAAAATGCTAACACTACTTGGATTTTCTGTATACTAGTAACTTAGCTTTGCTTTCAATTTTTCACTATTTTCTTTTCTGCTTTTACAATAGTTTGACTTCTACTTTCTATTTTAAAACATTTTCCTACTGCTTTTACATTCAGTCATTTTATTGCTGTTGTTTTAATTTTAGCATTTTTACTTCTGTCATGATTTTGTTGCTTACCACCTTTTAGTTAATTTGGTCAAAATAAGATGTTGGATCAGTTCTGCCACAGTGTCACTCCTGCAAGATGTGTTGGTCAATAAAAATCAAGCTTACACAACTATCACAATGTTTCCCCTGAAAGGCAAGCTTGAAATTGTTATTTGCTTCCACTTTGTTGTCTAAAGATTTTCTTTGGATTATCTCCCACTTCTGCTTTCCTTTTCTTCATCCATTTGAGAATTTAAGAGAGCAAGTCCATAAATGTTCTCCTTGAAGTTAAGAGCCGATCCCAGTTGAATGATTATGCACACAGTGGTAAAACCCCTCATACTTAACACTTTTCATGAGTTATTCCCGAATTCCCAGTCATTTTTCCATTAAATCCTCTCACTTCCCCCTGTTGCATAATATTCCTGGTTATATCTACTTGACCTGCAAAATCATGAGTTCTGAGTTCTAATCTGTTGAAAACACATTTCCCTGTGGAGTCACCAGTTTGTTGATGATTAAAATCGCAATGAGGATTTTGCCTACAAAGTATTGCTAAAGCCTATTATTATAAGCTAACAAGATATATAATACTAGTAGGTGGGACCCCCTTGTAGATTGGGAGATTAGATTTGGTTCTTTTTTCATGTTTATGTTGTTGTTCGACACTGCTTACATGGTTCTACATGATTGATGAAATATTGGTTTTATTGGCAATGAATAAGGCCTGTTATGTGTTGGTTCTAAATGCGACAAGTGAATGATGGGTAAGACATGTTATGTTTTGTTTTTGTTGCTCTAAGCTATAATTTCATGATTACGATGACGTATTATTATCCATTGTTACCTTTGCTGTCTGTTCCTGGATTCACTACCGTGACACCTGCACAAGAGACATGTTAGTAACAACACATAAGAGCAGTTGAAAAGATATAAAAAAAAATATGAATAAAATCCAAAAGAAAGGAACTATGTTGCTATGCTATACGATGTTGCACTATGCATTTTGAAGTTTAAATGGATTGTTGTTAGTCTTAGCTAACAGTGTTAGTGGCTATACGATTTATTGAGTTATATGGAAATACATGTGATATGCACTATAGTATGGTTGGCAGTGGTTAATGTGACATAGGGTGGCGCTCTTGGAAATTAGTGGACATTGGTTTTGATGCATGGTTTAATTGAATGAATTGATGTATTAGTGGGCTGGCGTGTACTAAGGAATTGAATGTCTGGAGGATGGAGGCGACGTGCATTTACTGCACATCACTACATACCCCTCCCACTGGCCGTCACCCTGGCTATTGTTCAATTGTGTTCGTTGTGGTTAAGCTCCGATTTTCAAGGAGAAGAATACCTGCTCGACCAAGCTCACGTTTTTAAGGTTTTCGTGGTTACAGGTATGTCCTTTCGCCATCCAAGAACCCGCTCTGGTTATGAAATAAATGGTGATATATGGGTCCATTCTTTCCTGAAGTTTGGAAACTATGTAAAATTATGATATTTTTCTGAAATGAATGGTTGGTGTGGTTTTCATTGCAATAATGTTTGAAGTCACAGTTTCATTGATCATTATGAGTGTTAGAAGCCATGAAGGCTCTCTGTCATCCTTATTGGTCTTGGTTGAAGGGTTTTCATTCGGTCCATATTGGCTGGCTGTCTCCACGCTTCTTATCACCATACCCAGTCGTTTGATGTTATAGGGTTTGCTGGGTTTGAAACACTTTGTGTCACTACATATCGTTTCACTTGGGTATAGGTTCGTTCATGTTACTGATGGTTGCACAATGGGTTATGATGGCTGTTATGACAAAGGGCTTGCTTGAGGTTGATTGCTATTTCTCGGCTCTGTTTTATCTCAACATTCTTCGGTTGATTGGGAAAACCACAAGGGTTATACCTTGCATGTTCTAAGTGTTGTTGCAGGACCAAAATGAAGCCTTTGCTCCTCTGTTCATAGTCTCTCCTATCACGAGAATTGTCACCATGTTTGCGAAGTTATTGGTGGTATACCTTGTGTGGCACCGTTGGTCTCAGAGTTTCTCGCCCGATGTTGGGGGTCGACTCCAGTCTCCCTGTGTTGGTCCACATAGCAAACCCTTGATTTCTCAAGCCTAGTTTTTGATAGAGGGAACCATTATGTCCTGTCGGGTATGCTGTTGATTGTTATGAGATGGTGGTGTATTATCGACAATGTCAATCACTGTCTCGTCCCTATGGATTATGTTGACAATGGTGTTGGTTTTGGTATTTAGTCAATGCATTCATTATTATGACATTTGAATTGTTAACGCAACATTAGTTATAATTGATTAAGTCATAATGATGCTTCGTGTGTGATGCATTGGTTTGTGTGGGCTTCCTACAACATGTTATGTTGAGTTGATGGTTGCTGTGACTGTGTGTTTTAAATTGAAAAATGGGAGTATTGCAATCGTGGTAATTATGGCATGGCCATCCACTATATATGCTATGGATACTATTTGATTGTTCCATCAAAGATGGTCACGGGTTTTTAAACAATATGGTTTTGTTGCAATTTGATTGATTTGTGAGATGAAATAGGGCATACTATTACTGCCTCATTATATTGGATTGATAGCCCAACATTGTGGATGTTTAGATTCATAGTAACTAGACTTGTACAATCACATAAATGCTCTTGCGTTTTTTTGAATGGTTTGTGTATTCCACAACATAGTTTGAGTTGAAATGGTGATTGCTGCTTGTGTGTTTAAATGGCAAGCCAAGATCTTTGCAATTAAAATATTGATGGTTGTATTTGGTTGTTCGTCATGTGTGTTGATGAATATCATGCATCATAGCAGAGATAGGCACAGTTTCCGTGACAATATGTTCTCATTACAACTTAATTGTTAGATGAACTTGAGGAATGGAATCATGTGTGATTTTAGTGTCTGTGTTTGATTTGAAGAAATGATTCATGGACAATGGTTGATGTTTTGATGGAACAGATTGGAACAAGTGATTGTGTGTTCATTTAGAAATTGTTTTAAATATTAATCGAGACAGTTGGGAAGAAACATAACTCTTACAGGTTGTTGTGGAAGCATATTGTCTTGTTTTGATGACACCGTGTTAATGTTCTAATTGCGAACAATGAGCAAGTAATACACAAAATTGATTGAGTTATACACAATGATTGTTAAATTGAGCACAATGATTATTTGGTAGGTGTTGGATCTTTTGAGTTTGATATGGAATGGTTATGGATTACTTAATTAATTTTATGAACAATATCTGCTCTCCTCCCTACCATTTTCTCACTTTTTGCTAATTACAATCCCCTCACCTTCCCATGTTCATTTTTCATTCCCTGTTCCTAAAATTTAATTACAGTTAAGAGGAATTCTGTATGGTAACAGTTTGAAATCACAGTTTCTTAGATGGATTGAAGTGACATGCTTTTGGGTTTGCGTTACAGTTGATTGTTTGTTTCCTTTGAGTAGTAACCATGATTCCTTTCCCCCTTATTTTATCATTTTTTTCGCTCAATACAAACCCTTCACATATCCCAGGGCCTTTTGTTCAGTCCCTTCTCATTGACAAAAATTAAACAATTTGTATGGATTGGATTGCATGAGTCTGATATGTTGTTGAGCCAAAGTGTATTTCATATTTTTAAGGAGTTTTCATGTATGATTGTAAAGGAAGTATTTGCTAATCAATCATGCATGCAGTAATGAGATTTTTCAGCCAAGGTAGGCATGGCAGAAGCAACAAAGGGAGAGATAATTGGAGCAGAGGCCCAAGAAGGCCAAGATTCTCCATACACTTTGATGCTGACTCACAAGAGTTAGGCCAACTATTTCAAGCTGGGTTTTTCAATTGGATCGGGCAAGGAGTGGTCCAACCGAGGCCTAAAAGGCCTCCCTTCCAAGTTCCACAAGCCTTGGTATTCCCATTCCCCCTCATGTATCATTGCAACCCGAGGTTCCCGAAAACGACGAATGGAACGAAATTGTCCACCCGACAGTTTCCCAACATCGTGGCTGGCCCAATTTGTCTTTACCTACTCCCCCTCCTAACAATTAGATTGTCCAAGAAGCCCCTACCCACTCACCAGTGCAATCCTCCTATGCTAGCAAAATATTGAAAACCGAGGCCCACCATTCCCCTGACAAAGGAAAAGCCACTGCTGCCCCTTACTCACCCTCCAATGGCTCTGATAAATCCGTGTCTTCCCGGATGCATTTGAGGTACGATTGTTCTCATGTGATCAGTGAGATTAGGCCTAAAGGATTAGTGCAGGCAAAGGTGAATTCAGAGAAATTAAAGGGTGACAACAACAACCAAGGAAAGATTGTATCTCAGAGTGGAAAATATGGTTTTTGAGTTTTATTTTGTTTATTGTTGATGATAATTGACTTCAGAAGTTTTGGACACCATTCTTTCTTGGGATATAAGAGTAATATATTTTTGAAAATGATTTCAAATATCAATGAGATAAATTGTCAAATGTGAATGTGATGATGTGAGTCACAAGGAGGGGTGTTTTTCTTAATTAACTAGTTATGTTATGATTGTTAAGAGCTAAATGGGAGTCACAAGGGGTCCCACCTACTAGTTATTATTTATTTATAACCCTTATTATGATTTATTACTTTTCCCCCTAACTATAAAGTTGGTTGAGTTTTTTAGTTAACTTAACTAATGAGGTAGTTCAACTACTTCAACCAATTCTAATTGCTTAAAGGCAAAAGGAAAGAGAGGAACAAGGGAGGATAGAAGGAGAATCATACTAAGATTTTATCTTTGAGTTTATGTTGAGATAGTTTAGTTTTCATTCATTCCTTGATTGATCATAAGGCAACAAGATTCATGGCTGAATTACATCATTCAGACACTTGATTTTCATAGGTGTTGATCTATCTTTGATAGTCTGTGTAGACTTGTCTGTTTGTGAATTAGTTTTCATGACTGACAAAGGCTATTGCGCAGAGTCGAGTGGGAAACAATCTATGGCAAGTTGATCCAACTTTTAGAGTTCAGTTTTTTTGATTTCCTATCAGAGGTTCTTTTGTATGTTTCATCAGGGACGTCTAAGTTTGACTTTGGTCCAAAATTTCTTCACGAAATTTTGTAAAGAGAATGAATCTTTGGTGAATTGGAATGAAATAAAGGATTGATTTATGTCTCATATGTCTTGATTATCATCTTGGTGTCTTTACTTCTGTCTCTACATTTATTTCAGCAACTGTTATATTCAAAAAATCATATAAATAATGAATTTTCCAGCAAGCTTTTATTGATAAAAAGTCTAGCCTAAGCACTTGTAATCAATACTTGTGAGTTAGGATATTATTTTTGATGGCTATAAACATAGGGTGACATTCTTGTCTATTTTGCTTTAGCTAAGCAGAATCTAAAAATGCTTGAGTAAGATCATTTCATATATTTTACTCAACATTTATTTAGCGACCATACTGGGGAGATCTTCAATATCTCTCTGGTTAATTTTTATACTTGATTATCATTGATACATCTATTTTTATGATATTGAGTCTTTGACTGTTTTATTTCTTAATGTCCGTGTCTGTTGCAAGGCAACCCAATATTCATCCCGGTCTTCAAGATCAAACCAGCAGTGCTTTGAACCTGTTTAACACCATTTTAGACACTGCCAATACTCGTGCTGAGCTTAATCATTCATGGGTAGCAATTGAGTGAGATATTAGTGCCCAAGAACGTTTGGAGGCTAGATGTAGACAACCTGGAAATCAACAATAACCTTCTTGTTCCTTCAGTTTTGGCCTTTCTTTCATGTCCTTAGACTCTCGTGTCTTTAGAAGAAGAAGAGGCCTATCACCCAAAATTAATCCTATTACTGAAATATGAAGAAGGAATGTTGTTTTATCTACCCAACAAAGTGATCTAAGGAGAACTTTGTCTGATTATTCAAGTTAGTCTTTTTATCCTTCACCTATCATCCACAAGATGACATCTAGTGGTGGCTCGAGTGGCATTGGAAGTGCTTCCTCCTCCCAGTATTCATCTTCGTCAGTGATTGGTAGCTTATATAGCCACCATATCCCTGTCCAATCTATCACAAATCCCACCAAAGTCATTAAAAGTATGGGCTTTTTTAGTTTGAAGAAGACGCCACAACCACACCATGGCATGTGTCCTCTCCTCTTAACCTAACACCTGCTATGCGTCCACTTCCTAAATTCAAAGAACATCTTCCTAGGTTTTTAGGAAATAACACTGTCACTACAAACGAACACCAGGTGGCATTTTATAATGCTTGTCACAACATAGGAGCCAATGCCAATGATACTTGCATGCGCTTATTCGTCAATTCCTTGGAAGGAAAGGCTGCGACCGATTTCTTTGACCTTCCTCCTAAGATTCTGTCTACTTGGGAGGAGTTAATGTACTGGTTCAGATCCACTTATGGGCAATCTAAAAGCCCAACCGAGAAGTTACGAGAATACAATAACATCGCCTATAAGGATGGTGAAACAATAAAGTCTTTCAACTTGCGTTTCACTAAGTTATACAATCAGATCCCTGAACTCATTCGTCCTTAGAACCAAGCCTCTTTCATGCATTACTACAATGCATTACCTTCCTCCCATAATGTCAATTATTCATGTAATAATTCCACCTCCATATCCCACTCTATATCCTTTGATAGGGAACCATACCTTTTACACTCTCGAGCATCTGTTAAGTGCGTGGCCTCTTTTCGGGGCTTGGGGTTTGGTGTGAAGAAGGATTCTCTTCCTGCCAAGGTGGGTTAGAAGTCAGTGTTTAAACATGTGTAGGAGAAGGCATTTTAGGAAGTTTCATAGGGACAACATTGTCTCATTTCTGGGGTCTTTAGAGTGGGATCAATCCCTAAGGACATCCTCTCATGAATTTTATGTTCGTTAATATGAAAGGGCTCAGGAGGAGGGACAATTTTTTTTCCCTTAAGAGATTGTCATTGATGGATCCAATTCTCTTTGAGCTTTCCAAGATGTTTCTAGGATGGGTTTTCTCTGGGCTAGATTCCTTTGGATCCTTGGGGGAATCATTGCGGGTCTCTCGCCAAGTGTAGAACTCATTAACTGTTTTATTTTTCACTTAGGATTGTTCTTGGAGGTTGAGTGTAAAGAGTTGGATTGGCCATTCCTTTTTCTCAACGTATATGGTCCGTATGTGGATAGAGTGCAGTTTTGGAATCATATCTTTACATCAAGGGTGTTAAAGTCTGATACCCTGATTCTTGTTGGGGATTTTAATTTGACTCTTAATCATGTGGAAATCTGGGGTATGTAGGCCCACGAAAATCCATTGGCTCATTATTTTCCTAATAAGCTGGAGAATGCTAATTTATTTGATGTGGAACTGGTCTGTCTCAACCTGACTCGAAGTAACAACCACAAAAGCAATGAAGGGGTACACAAGTGGCTTGATTGATTTTTAGTCCATCACTCTTTATTTAGGGCATTAGGGTGTATCTCTCTTGGGTTGGTAAGATCAGGTGCTCTGATCATTTTCCTATTTTCTTAGAATTTTCTTTGTCCAAAGGGAAGCCTAGGTCCCCTTTGAAGTACAATTTGTCATGGGTTGAGGTGGAGGACTTTCGACCACTATTTATTGAGAATTGGATACCATTTCAAGATACTAATAGTGCCTCAACCAACCAACAATTTGTGTGTTCTCTTAGATCTTTAAAATAAAAAGTGGTGATATGGGTTGTGGCCCAAAGGGCTGCTTTAGAATCAAGAATTATAAATATAGAATGTGATCTGGAACATCTATATGAAGTGGATCATGAAGTCAATTTGCCATTTTTTGGTATAAAATAATTTGGTCCCTGGATGATCGTGAGAATTGTGCTGTGTTGGAATAGGAAAAATAATGGCGATTGAAAAGTCGCACCTTCTGGTTTGAGGATAGTGACCAAAATGCCAAATATTTTTAGAGGTTCGCAAATCATCGGAAAAGTATAAATACAATATGGGAATTGAATGATTCCAATGTAAATAAGGTCCAAAATTTCTTTGATTTGGAAACCCCAGGGGTCAAATAATTTCAATCATTTTTTAAGGAGTTGGAATGTACAAGAATGGTTGATGTTATAAAACCACTCTTGTATTTTCCTTAAGGGGTTGAAGAAGAGGATAATCAAGATATTTATAAGGAATATTCCAAGGGAGAACTCAATGCCACGATTTCATCTTTCAAGAAGGACAAGAGTCATGGGTCGGATGGTTGGTCAACATAGTTCTTTGATGAGTTTTTTGATATAGTGGGGGATGACATGTTGTGGGTGGTGGAAGAGAATAGGTGACCAGACAAAGTTTTGGGAAGCATCAATGCAACTTTAATAGTAGTGATCCCTAGGACTGATTGCTCACAAACTTTTGACAATTTTTGTCTTATCACCCTATGTAATGCTATGTGTAAAATCATTGCTAAAATTATAGCCATCCAGATTAATTCATATTTATCATATTGAATTTCCCCGGAGCAATTTGGATTCCTCAAAGGGTATCTCATTCATGAAGCTATTGGATGAGCTCAAGAAGGTATCCATTCCATAAAATCTTGGAAATATCTAATCTCTATTGTTAAAATTGACCTCTAAAAGGCTTGCAATAGAGTATCATGGATGTGTCTTTGTCTTCTGCTCTTGCAAATGGGGTTTGAGCTACCACTGGTCCAATGGATTATGTCATGTGTAAATTCTGTCTCTTTCATTGTTTTGATCAATGGTTCCAGATCACCATTTTTTAAGTCTTTTAGGGGATTGCAGCAAGGCTACCCTTTATCCCCTTATCGTTTTTTTCTAGTGGTTGAGGGGCTTAGTCGGGCAATTTTGGAAGCAAAATAGATGCATAGTTTCAAAGGTTTTAAGACTGGAAGGGATGAATCTTTAACCCAATTACTATTTGTGGATGATGTTTTTAGTTTTTTCCGTTGTGCATAATCAAATGGTAGGGTACTCAAATATATCCTTGACTCTTTACGAGCCACCTTTTTTCGGTCTGGCTTGCAGGCTCATTCATGATAGAGATCTGAATAGGGCGGGAAACAGAAAAAAGGAAGGCTAACAATGAGCTGACACACTTTTGCTTGCACTTATTGATAACACTTATTAGTCTGCTTGCGAGGGGAGATAAGGTATAATTGAGCATCACTCACTATAGTAGAGTAGTGGTTTGGCTTTCTTTCATTTTTTCTCTGCCCCACAGTGCTCAAACTGCACTTTATCCCATCGGGTGCTTTATTCTCCTTCAATCAATAGGCTGACACATCTCAGAAGAATGAATTGATTTCTTTAGGGATTTAGGTTTCTTTATTTTACGAGGCAACGATAATGGTTATTAATAACCTCAAATTTACGCTATATTTTTCAGAGATTGAAGAGGATATTCGGGGGTAGTTGTCTAACTTATTTGATTTTTCCACGCATGAGATGCAATCGAGAATCAAGTATCTGGGGTTTATGCTCAATCCCAACAAGTATGGGGTTGAGGATTGGAAATGGATGCTTTCCTGTGTCAAAAGAAGAATAAATCTACAATGTAATAGACATATATCTAAGGGTGGTCAGTTAACCCTTATCAAATCGATCATCGAAGCAATCCCAATTTATTGGCATCTCTTGGCACAAATTCTGAAAGGAATATTAGCATGGATTAGAAAAAAATGTTTCAACTACATATGGAAGGGAAACACTAAGTATATTGGTTCTCATATAATTAATTATAAGTGCCTTTCCAAGCCAAAAGAGCTTGAAGGATGGGGGGTTAACGATCTATCGATCTTTTGCAAATCCTAGGAACTTAAATCTATTTGGGTTTTCTTAACTCAAGATAGCCTTTAGAGACAAATTCTGATAGATTAGTATATTCATTCGAGGTCCATTCAAGATTGGATCAGAAGCCCACACAAACCTATCAATAATGTATCTGCCTAGTGGCGATCTCTCTCTGTAGCCTTTCCTATCATTGGTTAATACTTAGCATGGAAGGTAGGTCTTGGTTTGAGGGTTAGAATTAGTAAGGATGTTATAGTGGGGTGCAATGAGTGTATTTTTTTGACTTATGATTTGATTATCTTCCTTCAGTAAGTTGGATGTTGTACATTGAATTTCATTGTCGACCTTGCCGACACATCTATTTTGGGGCAAGGTTGGTTGTTAGGTGAGGCTTTAAATCTTTCCCCGCATTGGCAATAGTCTCGGTCTCTTTTCATCCAAAAATTAAAGCAGGACCATGTCAGGATAAAAGTGGATGAAGTTGAACTCATATGGGATTACAATAAGGAGGGAGGGAATTATACAATGAAATTCAGCTATCAAGCCATGATCGTTGTGAGGGTTACTGTAGATGATTGGTGGGTCAAGAAAATTTGGAAGATATGGAGTCCACAAAAAGTATTATGTTCTTCTGGCTTGCTCTTAATGGGTAGTTACTTACTTTGGAAAAGTTTCAGTGCAGAGGTAAGCACATGCGAGGTATATGTGTTTTGTGCAAACATGATGAGGATTCAAACATTCATATTTTTTTATCTTGTATCTTCACCCAGAAAAAATGGAAAGAAATTGAATCTCTTTTGGGTCTGTAAACTATTTGGGATAAATATTATGTGAATGAATGTTTTTGGGTTTTCTTCCTGAGACCAGTCTTGAAAATGTGTCATATTCTTCCTATTGTGGTTTCCTAGGGTGTTTGGATGGCCCATAACGCAGGTTTATTCGATGGTAAATGTCTTCCTCCAGATATATTTGCACATCAGTCTATTTCCCTACAATTGAGTTATAAGGTGGTTCCTTGAGTGGGTCGGTCTATGGGTATAGCTGAGATTGACATCAACATGAATTCGACATGGGGGCATTTTGATGGTGCATGTCAGGTGTTAGCACTAAAAAACGCACCGACATTTTTGAAGGAAAGATGCCTAATCTTGTAGGGAAATTTGTGATATCTTCCCGAGCTCCAAATGCAGATCTGAAAACACCATTGGAAAGTTCAAGATTTGTAGATGTCGATCGACTATTTAAACATGCAAAACAGACTCTCCATGATTGAGAAATTTAATTTTGAAAAAATCTGCACTTTCACCAGCGCAGAAGGCCGAATTTTGACTAGTTAGCTGTGGAAAGTGGCGACTTTCAACAGCGCAGGAGCAGATTTTCAAGCAAGTGCGCTGTTGAAAGCCTGTCATGGCCATAATAGTCAAATTTTCGCCTAGATCAAGAATTTTTGGGTTTGGATGGTTTGAATTCTTCTTCAATAAGCTGGTTATGAATTATCAAATCAAAATCTGAAGACCATTCTTGGAGATGAAAGTCAAAAGGGAATTTTTTGACTAAATTTGGTGATTTTCAAGGGCAAAATGATAGGGATTTTTGGCACACATCATCAAATTCGAATTCCACTTTCAAAGGGANAGATCAAAGAGCCTTGGAAGGCTAGGCTACACTTCATCAACTTTCAACCAATGTTTGAAGACCAAAAGATAGAGGTTGACCTCATCTTGAGGATCTCTCCTTATCTTTTGTAAATCAGTTTTGACTTTCTATTTTTAGAATATCAGATCCATTATTTTAGGATCTGAAACTGATTGTAAAAGGCTATATAGCCAAAGACATTTGGAGCACTAAAGGGTTCAGTTTTGGATACTCTTTGGCTATTGTACTAAGACACTTATTTTTCAATACAGAATCAGTCTTCTTTTGTTGTTAATGGCAGATTTCTTCATCTATCTCTTGTTCTGTACTTTATTTCAGTTTAGATCAGCTATTAAGAACTGTTATCTTATTATTTAGCTCATAAACTTGAACTAGAGGAATCATTGCTGGCTTGTATGATCCTACACACTGCTGTACTCAATTATCTAGATCAACTTTCTCCATACCTTTTGATATTACTCTCTCTGTTCATTGATTCCTAAAAGCACTGTTTCATTCGATTGCATCGTGAGTTGTCTTCCCATTAGCTATTCTCAGTTATCCCATTGATCCACACTTTCATTATTCATGATTTCTTAAGTTACCAAGCATCCTTAGCCTACAACCTTAAGGAGTTTCTTGGAGTGATAACAAAATGGCGCCGTTGCCGGGGAGAGGAGATTGAAGCTCAGCTTCCTTCGGAGACGACAAGATCCAGCTTTGATGATAGACAAAGCTTGGACATCATTTGGTTGTAATTATCTATCTGGCGACTCCATGAAGGACAGATTCAGTGGCGACTCCATGATATTCAAATGTCAAAAGCGTTTGCTGCTCTTTTGGCTCGGAGGTTTGCACCTCTTGACTTCTCTTCAGTTCCTGGTTTCCCACATCCAATACCTGATATGTCGGAATGGGGAGATTTTCTGCCTAGCTTCAAAGAGATCAAAGAAGACAACCCTGCAGAACACCTCATCAAGTTTCATGAATGCATGGATCTATTAAATTTACAGCATGAAGATGTTCGTATGAAGATGTTCATGTTTTCATTGTATGGTGATGCACGTCAGTGGTATTTTTCTTTACCTCCTTCCAGCATTTCATCATTGAAGGATTTTCACAAAGCATTCACTGAGCACTGCCAAAGGTATTTTTCAGATAAGTTTGCATTTGATAATTGTTGTGATAAATATGAATTACATTGTAAGATTGAAGATGTAAATATAGAAAGAGTTCCCCCTCATAATATGCCACAGCCCGTTGATGATATTCAAGATGTTGTGTTTTCCCATCAACATGAACTACAAATGGATTATAAAGAGATTAAACACTCTCTTACTATCCTTAAATCTGATTGTTATGAAGTTGAAGAGATGGTTCCTTTAGCTACACAGGGAGATGACCTGAAAATTTCAGATCAACAGTGCTTCTTATATAACTCTCTGACAGAGGATGAGCGGTCTGTTGTCAACATTGAGACTAGTGATGGTGAAGAAGAGCAGAGAAGTTCAGATCAACAATTGGGTTTGCATTCTTTTTCAACAGAAGAAAAATGGATTACATTTAGCATTGAGACCAGTGAAAGCAATCAACAGCTGCAATACAGTCATTTGGATTGGTAGTTCAAAGAGGTATTTCTTTCTGACATTTATGACCCCGTTGATAACTATTTCCAATCAATGAGCAGCAAGTGTGTTAAAGCATTTTGGTCAGAAGAAGATTGTCCTTATCATCTGTTCAAATCTCTTTGCTACATGATATGGCTTCCTTTATTTTTCGGGTCAAGATCTAGCATCATGTTAGTAAATCAGTTCCTGACATGGCTTCATTGGAAGCATGACTTCACTTGATAAGAACCAGTGCAGTTGGTTAAAGTAGGGTAGCTCAGTAAATAAGCTCTTTCTCGAGCATTTCTTTCTTCTAATTTGCAGTAGAAATAACAGTGAGCTTATGTGAATAAAGGCATGTTTGAAGGTGTACATAGATCAGATTATAGGCGAATTACATGCAAAGATCATGGTTGCAGATCTTTTCAGTTTAAAGACCGGATCTTAACATCTGAAATAAGCCCAACTAACAGAAATCCTCACGAGCAAATAAGTCGGTGAAAGGGCTAAAACAGAGTTTTTATACAACAGTCATGGCAAAGTTTAAAGACACCTGGCATATCATCATCAAAGTAATTGGTGGAAGCAGAAAATGGATCGGATCTTCACCACGTTTGGCTGAGTCATCAGTGCAAGGCAGAGCATGTACATGCAACTGTCTAATCAGAAACAAATGGCAAAATTAATTCTAGTTTTTGGAGGACTTTGCAATTGTTATTAGGAACCTCTGTAATCACTGTGAAAATATTTGTGCATGTGTTGAAAGTGCATATGTTGTACCTGCACCGATATGGAAAAAGTGACAATATGGTTGCGGTGCTATTGTCCTCTCTGTATGCTGATGTGATTGAATCTGAGCAGGTTAACAAAGGTCTTAGCAAATTGCTCAAATCAACAGATGATTTGGCCTTGGATATCCCTGATGCAGTAAGATGTTTTACCATTATTTGTTGCTCGTGCAGCAGTTGATGACATACTTCCTCCGGCCTTTCTGACCAAAACATCGAAATCTCTACCAGAGGACTCGAAGGTGAGAATCAAGGCTGTAGGTATCTGTGGCAGTAACGTCCACTATTTGAGGACACTACGGTGTGCAGACTTTATTGTAAAGAAGCCCATGGTGATTGGTCATGAGTCTGCTGGACTAATTGAGGAGGTTGGCAGTAAAGTGAAAAATCTGGTTCCTGGTGGGAACGTTGCCAAGGTCCATACAGCCGCCTGTATGATTTCCAATTCGACCAGTGTAGCAGAGGTCTTCTCTCGTATTGGTCATAAGTTTGATCTCATGTACGCTAAGCGTGCCTTCGTGTACTGGTATATGGGTGAGGATATGGAGGAAGGAGAGCTCTCTAAGGCTCGTGAGAACTGGGTTGCTCTGGAGAAGGATTATGAAGAGGTCGGAGCAGTGTCTGCCGAGGGTGATGAGGATGAGGGCGGTGAGTACACTACGATGGGCTCTGTTACTTCTCGACAAGATCTTCCCCCTCAATCGCTTAGACTTGATGCTGGTAGTTCTAATCACACCTCCTCCCATTGATAAAAATGGTCGCGGGAAGTATGCAAGAGCTATTTATGGAGAGAATGCTATTGAGCTGCCAGGACAAACTAATAAAACCACAGGGACTTATGCCAAATCTTGTATAGAAGTCGCAACTGAGTCTAGATGCCCGATTTTGCAGGCAGAAGATGTGCGCGCAGGTGGATTTGATGAAATTTAGATGCGTTCTGATAATTTGACAAATTGGTGCCGTAAATCTCTCACCCAGACGCGCTATCAGAGCTTTAGATCCGTTCAATGTGGTTAAGAATAGTCGAAACTCCAGTTCGACAAGCAAACCCATCGTACAACTCATGGAATCGGTCTTCAAGTGCCACGATTCGGGGGACGAGAATATCAGGCTCATGGTTGACTGGAGATAAATTAGAAACCGCCCCTTCTAGTCTTCGAAGTTTTCTGATATTGATCTATAACACATTACCCATCGATCGCTGCAACATAGATGGAAGGTGTCCAGTGAATAAAATTTCAGCGCACAGAGTCGTGAGCGTGATGCTTGATTTGCCCAAATGCACTTACAACACTTCGTTCCACTCATGATTCATCTCAGTCCATCAACTTCGCTACAATAAATTCGACTTCCAGGTGTTGTAATATTTAGATCTTCTCTGCATGCATTCGGCCTATCAAAAGCCCAAATATTACTCAGAGCAAACAAATTCAGAAGCATAGTGCACAAAGTTGCCAGTACTGCAGTTGAGATTGAAAACAAGAGTACTACAACCCAGTGTGCCCCAATACTACCTTTTAGAGTTGGACATGGTTTTGATTTGCATAGGCTCGAACCTGGATTACCCTTGATTATTGGAGGAATCAATATTCCTCATGACAGAGGCTGCGATGCTCACTCTGATGGGGATGTGCTGCTTCATTGTGTCATGGATGCAATCTTAGGAGCATTAGGTCTTCCTGATATTGGACAAATTTTCCCTGACAATGATCCCAAATGGCGTGGAGTTGATTCTTCAGTTTTCTTGAAGGAGGCGGTAAAGATTATGCATCAAAGAAGGACGAAGCATTGAACATTCTTGGAGCATATAAATTTATTGTGTCATTTGATAAAGAGCAGATAGAGGCAGAAGTTCAATCTCATTCGATGAGGAAATTAATTGATGGCTAGGAATTCCTCTTGCTAAACATCTATTCACACAAGAGCATATGTTTCTTTTCTTCCTGTAGTGAAGGAGACATTCTTTGTTGTCCTCGAGTTCATTCCGTTTGGAAAGTTCTAGTAGATATTTTGTTTGCAGATCTGACAGTGACTGAAGAATGACAGGTTGTTGTAAATTGCAGAGGAAGATGAATTCGATTGCAAAAGTGCAACATCCATACCATCCAAAAGATCCCAAGACTTTGACAGATGATGCTTTAGAGCTATTAGCAGATTCCTCTTCTCTTCTATGGGAGCTTATATTGTTTGGTTTAACCCAGGTCACAGATAAGTTCCTTGAAGGCCATTCAAATGCGCTTCTGAAAGTTACTGGAGTGAATTACCAACTCCTTTAGTGAAAAGACATTATTTTTCAAGAGTAAAAAGTCAGTAATCTTTTGCAAGATGTACAACAATGATACAGGAGATTGGCAGAAATGGGGTTTCTGGCTTAAAACTCATTTTTGTTGCAATCTACACTTCCATTTTATCCCTCCCTCACACCAAATGGCACAACAGATTACCAGCAAGACCGACATTTTACAACTACATCTGTGCACTGTTTTGTTGAATACCATATCTGCATTTGGCTGTGGCTTACTGGCATCTGGGGTTGGCATTGGCTACTGGATCTATGGCTTTACAAATATCTGTTACCATTCATTTTATCCTCCTTTTGTATATGTAACTTTTCTTGCAGGTCTTTTCCAGGAAGAATGCATACCCAAAAGTGGAGCTCGATCACATATGGGAAGCAACTATTACACAGGCATGCCATCCAAGACACAAGGTGCAAAACTTAATGACTACCTTCTAGAGTTGGCTGGCTATATGAACACATTTGCAAGGAACGACACACTAACTATGTCACCTCATCTGGGCCCTGATGTTGCTGCATGTGCTTCTCAATCATGGTCTGCAATGCTCAACAAGAGAAAGAGTAAAGACATCTCATCAAAAGACCCACATATTGTCAAAGCATTCCTTGAGACAGCCGGTATGGTGAAATTTAGCTTTGACTCTACTGATCCAGGAACATGGGAAACTGCTGCAATAGAGTGCAAGACTGGGTTGCACGCATTGACCATATAATGAGCAACATGAGAAGTGAAGTCTGAGTAGCTTCACATGTTAGGGAAATATAATAGGATAAATCAGTCAGTCACCAAGAATATTAAGTGCAGAATAGAGCAGAGAGATATTCTTTTTGCACAGGTGGAATTGGTTACTTATTTTCTGGACAAAAAACTGTTTAATGCCAAAGATGGAAAATTCAACTTGTCCACAGCTTATTGAGGTGTATCACATCTATTGAAGACTTGAAGGAGATCGAATATTGCTGAGGATTTATTTGATAAAGGATCTGAAATACTTTGTATCTGAAGTTGCTGCTGTATTTATATCCGATCCAGAAAAGGTAATCGATATTCATCCAGTTTCGATTTTTGGGTAAGTTTATGTTTTTGGTGGTTTAGGCGAGCCCGTGTGTGCTCATTAACCACCGAAAAGGCCGAGTGACTCCATGGCCCAATACTAAAGGCACAACGTCTACTAGGTTCTTGGAGACCTCACAGGGAGGTATCCATCCCAGTTGGAGCCAGATGTTAGCACTCAAAAACGCACCGGTATTTTTGAAGGAAAGATGCCTAATTTTGTAGGGAAATTTGTGATAGATTCCAGAGCTCCAAATGCAGATATGAAAGCACCATTGGAAAGTTCAGGATTTGTAGATGTCGATCGACTATTTAAACATGCAAAACAGACTCTCCATGACTGAGAAATTTGATTTTGAAAAAATCTGCACTTTCACCAGTGCAGAAGGTAGAATTTTGACTAGTTAGCTGTGGAAAGTGGCGACTTTCAACAGCGCAGGAGCAGATTTTCAGGCAAGTGCGCTGTTGAAAGCCTGTCATGGCCATAATAGTCAAATTTTCACCCAGATCAAGAATTTTTGGGTTTGAATGGTTTGAATTCTTCTTCAATAAGCTGGTTATGAATTATCAAATCAAAATCTGAAGACCATTCTTGGAGATGAAAGTCAAAAGGGAATTTTTTGACTAAATTTGGTGATTTTCAAGGGAAAAATGATAGGGATTTTTGGCACACATCATCAAATTCGAATTCCACTTTCAAAGGGACAGATCAAAGAGCCTTGGAAGGCTAGGCTACACTTCATCAACTTTCAACCAATGTTTGAAGACCAAAAGATAGAGGTTGACCTCATCTTGAGGATCTCTCATCTTTTGTAAATCAATTTTGACTTTCTATTTTTAGAATATCAGATCCATTATTTTAGGATCTGAAACTGATTGTAAAAGGCTATAAAGCCAAAGACATTTGGAGCACTAAAGGGTTCAGTTTCGGATACTCTTTGGCTATTGTACTAAGACACTTATTTTTCAATACAGAATCAGTCTTCTTTTGTTGTTAATGGCAGATTTCTTCATCTATCTCATGTTCTGTACTTTATTTCAGTTTAGCTCAGCTATTAAGAACTGTTATCTTCTTATTTAGCTCATAAACTTGAACTAAAGGAATCCTTGCTGGCTTGTATGATCCTACACACTGCTGTACTCGATTATCTAGATCAGCTTTCTCCATACCTTTTGATATTACTCTCTCTGTTCATTGATTCCTAAAAGAACTTTTTCATTCGATTGCATCGTGAGTTGTCTTCCCATTAGCTATTCTCAGTTATCCTATTGATCCACACTTTCATTATTCATGATTTCTTAAGTTACCAAGCATCCTTAGCCTACAAACTTAAGGAGTTTCTTGGAGTGATAACATCATGGACATAACTGATGTTTCGGGGTGGGATTTATTCTTTAACTATATTAATCACATTTTTTACAGGGAAAATCAAATGCTATATCAGGAATGAACGATCAAGCAGAGTTCAAAGCACTTTATGTACTCTTTAAGTATGTTATCAATAGAGATATTTATGATTTGTAGGTCCTAGGAGATTCTAGTTTGGTAATCGAATGGATGAATGTGGGGCTATCTCTGGTGGACTTGGAGCTTCAAGTGCTAGCTCAGGATTTGAGGGCCACTGCAAGAAATTTCCGAAGCATAAATTTTAGACATGTCTATAGGGGAGAAAAATTCAGTCGCTAACTCTCTGTCTAAAGAAGCAAATATTTTAAGCATGGTGAACATATTTTGATATTAGAAGAAATTTCTAATGGTGAACATGTCTTCCTCAGGGAAGGCATGCTTATTGATTTTTAAGCATGTATTCAAATCTCTTATTTGGTTTTATTTCTGCTTAAATACTAATAGTTTTTGGGATGAGGTCCTGAGATATTGGAGGGATGTTTTGTTTTGTCTTAGATTTTTGTTGTTCATGATCATAGTGCTTTTAACTCTATTTATCTACGAATATAAGTTACGCTTTTTTTTCTCTCTCTCTAGAATTTTATTATTATTATTACTAAGGATTAGTCAATAACTAATACTAGTTATTATAATAAATTTAAATTTTTATAATTAACACTTATTTTTATAATTAATGATAATAATAATGGATTAATAATATTATAAATTAGAATAAATTACTAATCATAATCACAGTCGTCTGTTTTTGCTACAATATCATAGTTGACTGAGTTCACTGCAAGTATTTATGTATATCAGTGACCTAGCCATTGAAGCTATCAAAGAAAAATAATGAAGACATTGGAGTTTGGATATTGATGTAATCAAAACACCTAAACCTTATGTATGTTTGGAACCAATATCTTTGTATGCTCATTAATTGGTTGAGCCAAAAATTAGTTGATTTATCTTCATTGACATACAACTTATGAATTAGCAATTCCAATTATTTAAATTCACAAAATAATGATATGGACCTGCCATATACATACATACATAAAAATATGTGTGTGTGTGTGTGTGTTGGAAAGGATGCCCTTGTGTTCACACTTGGATGGCTAGCATGGCATGGCTAGAGGCATGTTATCCCCATTTCCTAGGGATAACCAAGGGGATGATGTCTCGAGGCCCTCATGTTGCAGACATGGATTACCTAGAGACAAATGGTTGATAGTGTCCACTTGCATAGACATAGGCCCATGTCACCACCATATATCTCAGGTTCATCATGAGGGTATCCACCACATCAGATTTCTTCTAAGAGACATTGGGTCTTGCTCCATGAGGTACAGGCTAGGTATAATGGTGAGTGTCATTTCAATATTTGAGGCAATTGAGTTTGTTTCTTTTAAAACTGCTTTTGATTATGTAATGTTTGCTTGGAAATTATGCTACTTTCCCTGTTTCACCTTGGTGGTTGACATTGTGCCCTAGTAAGTGGTCACCCTTAGGGATGGGTTTTCTACTGGGAGGGCCCCTTGACAGGCCATCGTACCATTATTGACCATACTTTCCACTTTCCACACTTCATCTCCTCATCTCCTTGTCTTTTGGGATTTTCAGGTGTACTGACCCAAGAAGGGATTCTCCCTAATTACATGGGAATAAGGGGTTGAAGGTCCAGAGGGAATGTTTATGAAAAAAGATAAAATCCATATTATGAACCTTCTGGATACTCACCCAAAGAGGTCTTGAGAATAATGAAAATTTTCTCTTAAAAAATCAAAGACCTGCAAAAGCAAATTCACATTATATAAATGTCCCACTTATTGACGTGTGTACACTCATGTGGTGTCCCTTCCTTTCCATGCATAGGGCACTTGTTAGAATAATAGGATCGTGGAGCAATAAAATAATACAAATGCAGAAATAAAACACATAAAATAGACATAAAATAGAGACACAGATATACGTGGTTCACCCAGTGTGGGCTACGTCCACCAGAAAAATTGCCAGGTCCTTCCTTTATTATTATCCAACAAATGAAGGGATACAACCTACAACACACTCGTTGTAACTTCCTCTTCTTTCTCTCACACTCTCCTCACCCAAAATACAATATTCACAATGATACGTAGCCGCAATACATTTCCCTCATAAAAAGAGGGTTGCCTTTTAGGGAAACAAACCCTAACATAACTTCTACTGTCAGATTTGTGACCTTATAATGAACAGTCCAGATTTACAATGAAATTACAATATACATTTACAAGGAAAATTTTCCTTCAGGGGCCCACTTGCCCTCGGACCTCGTAGAGGGGGTAACCCCCCTCTGCACTCCCCTGCGTGGAGGAGTGTACATTCGTCCAGGGTGTAAAGTATTCATGGGGTATAAACACAGTTGAAAACAAAGACCTCTGAATTAGGAAGATAATCAAGCTCCACAACCAACAATCTCCCACTTGGACACTGATCTCAACAACACCACTGCTGTTGTATCTGCTGGACTATGAACCTTCTTGGACCTGAGAAATTTCTCATCTCCATATTCATGCTTGAAGACCAATTGAGACTGAGCAGGAACTCAATTTCTCCCTGGTTACTCCCTTAGTTAACATGTTTTCACTATTTTGGCTAGTGTGTATCTTTTCCAACTTCAAATGTCCATCTTCCAAGATGGATCATATGAAATGGTACTTGAGTTGTATATTCTTAGTCTTCGAATGGAAGGCTGAGTTCTTTGCAAGATGAATGGCACTCTCATTGTTTTCCATAAACACAATGCTCACATAAATCCAAATCAATTTGTTTAAGATCTGGCAACAAATTTCTTTTGTGAAGAATATGCATCCCCTTCTCACTCATGTGTCCAAGCCTATGATGCCATAGTGTTGTATCCACTCTTGTAGAAGCTAAAGAGATAGAAGAGTCGATATTACCAGTACATAAATACAATGTACCTACCTTCTCTCCTTTTGCTATCACTAATGATCCTTTGGTGACCTTCCACACCTTATCTATAAATATGGATATACAACCTTCACTTGCCAACTTCCCTGTTGAAATTAGATTTTTCCTTAGATATGGAACATGTATTACCTCTTTCAACAACCATTGGTTTCCATTGCTTTTCTTTATTTTTACCTTTCCCATTCCAACAATTTTGCATGGTGCATCATCACCCAAATGAACATGTCCAAAATCACCTTGAACATAATCTAGAAAATGTTTCCTATGGGGTGTGGCATGAAATGAAGCCCCTGAATCTACT
>ML822485.1:82507-97047 GCA_009831015.1 Picea engelmannii | reverse complement strand
AGTTAGCTTGGTTATCATTACTGCTCTCCAATCTATGATCTACCATTTATATTATTATGCTTCCATGTATATTTTAAATTAATTATCTCGGATAGTACTCAATGGGTTTCTTATGCCTACCAACTTATAGGTATGTAACCATTGTACTCATACTATGTAGCAATATTGTTGGAGCACAAAGTTGCACACACAATTGAACCTACACTAACACCAAGGCTAATAGATGATCCTTTTCCGCAACCTTGCATTGTGGGTTGAAATACTACCATGGATCCATGGTTCAAATACCTCGACAAAAGAGAGTTTGGTGCTTCAAATTTAGTTTTCACTTTATATATAATGTATGCAACAAGATTCTAATAGTGAGATGAAAAATATTTTCGAGGAGACCAATGCAACTTGTTCTCCGAGTCTTGCTAACCTCTCTCTAGCTACATTTTGAGGTGGCTCTATATTGTTCTTCACTAATAATTCTACTATAATACATACCACATAATATTATATTATTATAAGTATGCCTTTTGATGATATACTTTTGTCTTTTTCTTGTACATTATTTTCCATCATTGGTGGCATAAGAACCTCTTAATAGATACAAAAACATCTCATATATTAACAATCAAATATTAATCCACTATAGGTGTCTCAATGAATTCCATTATATGCACAATATCCAATGGTAGTTAGCTTAGATAATCACGACCATTGATCTAGTAGTAGCCAACTTGGCTTATTATTTCTATGCAATATTTATAAATGTGGAATGAATTCCCACATAGGGATATACCACTATAATAATTATGTGTAATAAATTTTGTTGGTAAAAACCATAGGTAAGAGTACACAAACAAGACATCATATGTGTTGTCACATGGGCATAATTAGGGTTCAACACTTCAACAATGCACCAACAAAACCCTAACTACCGGTCCTTTCGACAACACCTATGAAGCAGATGAAGTCTCACCCGAGGTAGAGGCAGGGGGGGTTGCAGGACTCAGGTGTTGACAACCAAGATGGGACACAGATATATGATTAAAATACTTAATATAGCACTTAAACAACAATATGCATTAGTTTCTTGAATCTCATTCACATCTCAGATTAAACCCTTATTACAGATCAACGCAGTAACCATAAAGATCAAGTACTTCCATTCACTTAACACATAACATTAGCTCAGATCTAGCATTCAATCATCTTTAAGCACTAAGAAACAACATTAGATGTATTCAACATACATTATAACAACAACACTAAGCAAATAAACAACATAAATCACATCGCACAAAGCACAACAAGACACAGGATATACGTGGTTCACGTTGGTGTGGGGCTACGTCCACCAACTTCTTCTTCTTCTTTATTAGTCTTCAATCTTCTTACATTCATCTGCTTCTGTGCACAGAGCCACAGAGGCAACTTCGTACTAGACAGCTGATCTGCTCACAACGCACTAGATACACTTTCCCAAAATCAGGTCAAGGCACAAAGCCAACTCCTTACTAGCACAGAGCCTTACTAACATATCATGCACATAGCCAATCAACCAATCTCTTAAATTGCTTTCACTAAGATTTTACTACTTTCTACATTACATTCCTTCCTATATATACTTTTACAAAAAGGCCTAAACATGGGTAAACCCATGGGACGACATCCCATAACCCATTACATAAACCCTAGTAAACCCTTTTCTCGGTCCACAAGCCCACAAAACAAGTGAGATCCTGCGATCTCAGCTCCGCCTGGGCTCTCCATCTTCGACCAGCCTGTCGAAGTCCCAAAAGTGGTCAAACACGACCAATGTTTCCTCAAAACTTGGTCAAGGGACAACAATATGAAAACCATAAAAAAACTTACTATTATATTGAAGGAGGATGTGATCACATAAACTCAAATATTTACACCAAAGTCTGGTTGAGTTTGGTTGAATTTGGATCGTGACTTTCATTATATTTTGTTGAATAAAGCATCTCTATATATGGTTTACGTTAAGCGTGTGTATTTTCGATATTCATATCAAATTATGCATATATTTTAGTCCATGAATTTTATTTACTAACCTTAGTCGTGTATCACTATAATAGATCTATAGATCATATGGGTTCTAACAGAGAGGGATCAGACAATGACACTAGACACGGTGAAAGAGATGATGTAGGTCATAGAAGAAAAATGTAAAGATACAATAATTGATGATGGCGATAACAAAAATCCCCAAATCAGTTCTAAGTACATACTTTATGATTGTTATATAATATTGAAAAATATGTATTTATTTTATGAAGAGTTGCATTTATAATTCAAATGATGACTTACTATATTATCTTTTATTTCACAAAAAAACTTGATAAAAAAAATTGGACCATCACTAAAGAGTGTAGAAAATCAAAGAAAGTCTCAAACTAAGTTACTATTCGAGTCTCAGACACAATTACTTTGAGCATGGTAGGATTGTATGACTTATCCTACATTTTTTAATGAAATTTACATTGTAATTGAATCCAATATACTACACTTTTCATGGTACTTATTCGTTCTATGATGTGCACATTAATGTTTGAGTGCAAAGTGAAAAGATGACAACGAACAAAAATGAAGATCTATATTTGGAGAATACAAAGAAGAGGCTTTTGATTATGCCGATCTACAAGTTGATGGAAAAGGAGAGGTTTTAAAATTTAGAAGTGGAATATTTTCCATATTCAAGAAATTTTGACACTATCATGAGTGAGTGGTCAAAATAATAAATAGTATGGATACCATATTAGGTGAAATATATTTAAATTAGTATTATTTTTAGTCACTCGTGTTTCTAGTCCTTTGCCATCATTAATATATATATATATAATTCCAAACTTATGATGACGAGAGTGATTTTGAGGAATTTGAGGGCATTGACAACTTTTTAACCTATATGTTTTTTATTACATCTTTAAACGTTAGCAATTTTTATTTATTGAACTCATGTTCTTTTATCATGTTTTTACAAAGTTTGGAAGAGTGGGCTTTAGAAGATGAGAAGGGAACTAATAGCAGTTCGGTCAACTTCTGATGTCAAATTCATTTCATTTCCTTATATGAGTGGATACTTTTTCAACATATGTTATATATAAAGTTGACATTTCCCTCAGGTGGTAGTGTACCACTAGTTTACAAAAAAAATTAAAAAATGACGATTTAAAACTTCATCTTCGCATTTATATATACATGGTTTTTTGTTGGCCAAGTGGATCTAGCTTGAGTGGTTGAGAGAAAATTATTATCCTCCCCACCCATGTTAAAATCTCGCATTGTAATAAACATGATGATCTCTGTGAGCCATTTGTTGAGTACCTTGATCATCACAAGATTGTTGACAAAGACTTGAGCTTCTACTGAATCCGGTTTACCCTAGGTACCATCCTTGGAATGAGGGGAAGTGCTCGATGATTTTCCTAGGATATATATTTCAAGCTAAAAAATGGTATATAAATATATGCTATTTTTCTCTCATATATATAAGGGCTATCATCATGACCTAGTTGTACAACATTGTAATATATCTCAAAAGGAGAAAGTTGTTATGCAAACCAAAAATCCCTACTATTATCTATCCTGACAACTAACTGTTGAACAAGGTAGAGATACTGTCAAAAAAATTTGTCCTAAAATAAATACAAATTGATAAAATACTACATCGACAAGACTTTTATAAAGAAATCCCATGCATGGCATCCTTCATCAATTGGATTTCATGTTTAGGGTCCTCAAAGCATGTGTCCTCTTATTGTTGTTTCTCTTGAAAAATGTCATTTGTAGACACCTTTATTTTAATCTTGGGGTAAGCACACCCCATTTAGATTCCCTTCTATGCATCAATGGAGGCAGAGGATCTTGGTTCAAAAGAAGAGGAAGATTCCACTCGAGACCCATTACCAACATTAGACAATTATGAGACGAGGGAGACAACCAAATCAACCTTCAAGTCCAGTTCCATGAATTTGTGTTTATGTATTTGCATGAATTCCTACATCTCTTCCTTCGGTGAATTTAGTTGAATTTTGGTCTCCACTGCATATCTATCTATTTATAGAATCTCTAATATTAGTTTTTCCTCCCAATCATCATGCCAACGATGCCATTAATGTTATAAATCCACCACAATCCTTTGAACTTCTGCAACATCATGCTCACATCATCAAACACCCTTTCTTATTTTAGCTAGGTTGAACTAGACATGGATTCACTCATTTGCCATCCCTTTCCGAGGAGAGGATTACTAGATGGAGCACCAATTGAGAGACTTAGAAAAGGAAGAGAGAAACTACACTGAAACTCGAAAGAAACGTTTGGCACAAGCTCTTAGACTCAAATTTGGATAACAAAGGGTGCCCAAGGAATGCACATAACTAACCACTAGGAATAGTACTAATACATTAAACCCTAGACTAATTCAGGAACCACATGCATTGTAGGATCAAGCCATCAAGTAATTGATATGCTTTAGAACCAAGGAGTAAAAGCATCTAGAGGTCGGTAGAGTAATGAGCCATGACTCACTATCCCTTCTAAGCTTGAATGACAAGACTCCTAGAGAGTGCTATTATGTGAATGATGAAGTGAAATTAAAATTTCAGGAAATGACAAAAGGTTGTCTTCCCCCCATTTTATTCTTAATGCCCCTTCATTCATACCTACACTAACATTTACTAATTAATCTATTTCTCTGTTGAGTGTCTGAGTATTAAAGGAATTCAAGTGCAATCAAATCCTTAGCATCAAATTTTATGCAGAATATGAGTCTTGATATACAAACGTTTAGAGACAATATTTGTTGGCAAAGGAGCCCTACAATGATCGAAGAATCTCCTATTACCACTACCTTCCTCACCCCATGCTCCTTAAGGATCTGAATGCCTTTGTAAACAACTAATTCTCTACCTTATTATTAGTTGTTGTTCCTAATCCCCATGCGAGATTAGATTTCACGTGTACTCCAATATCGTAAAGGACCCCCCCACACCCACCACCCTTGAAATTGATTCAATATTTTTTTTTTAATAACTGAAGCAGGGGAATATTACATTAAAAAAGAAGTTGTAGCCAAGCTAACAACAATTTTACAAGAAGGTTGATTTAGAGGTTCTTTTCCAAAATAAACAACTCTCGGATACTACACAAGTGAGTTTGCTACAAACTATAATTATTACATCCCATGTTTTCTCACATTTAACCTGCTTGATGAAAACACTTAAGAGTCTAATAAATTTCAAAAACATAATAACTAATGAAATACATGTTGATTGTTTGCCTCTTCCTGACCAATATTTGATGGGAGAGAGTCATGTTGTTCGATGTCCATGGATTCCTTCAGTTGATGAATTGTATCCTCTTACTTAAATTCTACCTATGCAGAATTGACAAATATCCTATTAGTCGAGGCTGAAAAAAGGGAGTCTTTGTGAATATTTAGTGTCAAATTCCTTAACATGCTACATTTTGCTTCCAAGATGTCTATCCTTTGTTTTTGTTGAAGTAATAAAATCATAATGGTCACATGTTGGGAGACACAATGATTCTCGTTCTTATGAAATTTTGATGTCATTGAGAATAAAACGCTTCAGTTGGATTGGATATATTTCTTGTGCCTTCTCAAAGTTCTTATAATTTCCAATATGTCTCTATTTTCCATAATTTTTAGACCCAAATCACATTTCCTTGTAAACTTAAATAGGTTGAAAAAAGAGAGACTAGAAAGACAATGTCTAACCCACATAATTGACAGAGAAGTTACGTGTACCCTGTATTTGCACAAGAAACTAAAGCTTGTGCTAAGTCCCTTGGCCCAAAATATCCCCAAAAGTATCCCAACATATGAAAGTCCAGAAAATAAACACATAGAAAAAATAAACAACCTAGGTATGAATATGATGTTGAATACAAGCGAACGAAAGACTTGAGAGGTGAACCAAAGACCTGAGAGTACCTTTCCCTAAGATAATTCCGAGACATAGAAACCAAGACTAGAATATAGAGTCTAGGACATAAAAACTAGATGATAAATATCAACATATTCTCTTTGATTGCCTCTCGAATCCGATATAACAAATTTCCAATTCTAGACAAGCGATCCAAGGACTAGTAAGTGTCTTCCCTAAATCTGAACGACATCCATTTTCCATATGCAGAAGTGCCATAGAATCCAAACCACCTTTGAGCCATTATCCGATAATGCCAATAGATAACCATGGGTCCACATTCAAGAGGTGGGACATAGGTAATATCTCACATGCTAGAGTGATGGGAGAATGTCCTTGTGAGTCCCATCCGCTTGCAAGATGATCAATATGTTAGGTAAGGATTCATGTGGGAATTAATGGAGGTTGGAAGTGTCCTTACCATACCTTAATAACTTAACAGATATACCAAAAATATCTCCCCCCATTTTTTTCTAATTCCCCTATACGTAATGAAGTGGCTTTCTTTGCCCATAAATCAATGTTCGAGTTGAGGGCATGACACACATGGTAAAATGAAGTTTTGAAGTGGATGCTTGCCTCCTTTTTTACTTGAGCAATGATCATTGCAAGCTTGTTTTCCAATGGAGATGTTTTCCCCAACATCGCTTTGATGACCACACTCAAATCTCAAATAAATTTTAAGGATTTGACATTGGATTCCTTGGCAAGGAGAAGACCTGGTAGGAGTGTATAACCTCTTGCTTGGTCGTTCATAGCTTGTCCTAATCCCCATGCAAAGGTTATTTTTTTCCTTCCTTCAGAATCATAAAGGATCTCCCCTGCACCTTCCACCCCTTGAAATTCACTAAATGTTATTGCTGTAAAATTTCAGAATCGCATTTATATATATACAATTTTTCCACTCATCATTAGTATATTTTGGAATAAACACATAGTAATCATCAATCTCATCAATGTTTAAATATTATAAAAATAAAAATTTAGAGAAAAATAAAATAAATTAATACATGATTATAATTAAATTATTAAGAATAATTAATAATAAATAAATTGATAACTAAACAATTAACAACAATTAAATTAATAAAACTAATTAAATAATTTTAATATTTATGTCACAATTTTGACACTAAAACGACACAACTTTGACGTTGATATGACACTACATTATTGACTATGATACAAATTTGACATTAACTTAACAAAAATATGATATTAACAAGATGCAATAGTTTTAGATTTTGATACCAGAACTATGTAATATGACACCCAGACACCACAAAGTTTATCAAACACAATGCCAATATGATGATAATAAGAAACAAAAGTTTTGGATTTTGATGCCATGAAAATGCAACATAGGATGCATATGTGGACAATATTGAAGAAAACACGACACATAACTATGCTAATAATATGAAAATACATTACACAAACATGACCCAAAGTTGATGCTAAAACGTTTTGATAATGTAGGACACAATATAACACATAAGCGACCAAAATTCATTCTCTATAATGCCCATTTCATCGGAAATACAATGCTAATAAGGGAATGCATAGTGCTATCTCTCAAACTCTACCCCAAGAAGGAAATTCCTAACTTTGGCAGGGGAGCCTAGAGAAACTACCAGGCAAGCCACCCAATGTCACCTAAGTGGCTTTGCCCCACACTTTAGGAAAAGGTAAACCTAGGCCTATGTGGGAATCTGAATATCAAATTAAGCCTAAAAATAATTATAACAAGGATGAGGGACTAAATCAAGTTGACTCTAACTCACTTACTCTAGAAAGGGTATACATCTAGGAAGCTCTTGAAACAAACTCACAAGGAGCTCATACTATTAGTCCAAGATTACCAAATATGGGTATGCTAGAGTAGTAGTATGAGTAAATTATGGGGTTCCAAGCCTAGAGGGGAGGTATCTAGGTTGGAAGATTTGATGAATATTGAGTGAAGTCTAAACTATTTTTTTAGAGAGTGGCGTGACTGACAAAACTATGTGATTGCAATGACATTTCAAGACATAGATTCTAAATTAAGGAGCATTGTTCACCATGTATTCAAAGCATGAGAAAGAGTGTGCTATGTGAGAATAAACCACCATATAAATGCATATGAATTGCAAGTTCATTTTCCAACAATCATTACATAACATTACCAAATGACAAGATATCTCATCAAAGGAAAGAATTGGATTCTTTGCAAATCAAAATAGAGTGCCCAATATAACAAAGTGAACATTGCTTAGTAACCATCATATGCCACGAACTCTGTTAAGATAAAATTGTTGAGTTAACTGTAGAAATGTGAGATTAAACAAGTGTTGCATGGCAGCTTAGTCCCTGCCAAGAAAGTTTGAAAAAGTTGTCAGGAAAGTTTGAAGATAGCACCCAACCTTTCTTTGTGTAGGGTGTGTTTCCTTGACTAGGTAAACTACTATTAATAAAAAAATGTTGTAACCTTATTTTGACAATGCAGTTACTAGGACCTAGCGTTAAAGCTCATGAACCCATGTTTAAACTTTAGCATTAAATATGACCTCCTCTATCACTTGTTTTTACCTTGCCTAATGAAATTAAATACCGTTGTGAATTAGATGTACTAATCTATGTGAATCTAAAGGTCACTGTATTAATCTCTTGAATCCTATGTGATAATTGATATACTGTGAACCTCTTTGACTCCATGTACTAATCTCTGTGAATCTAAAGGTCATTGTATTAATCTCTTTGAATCCTATGTGATAATTGATATATTGTGGACCTCTTTGACCCCATGTACTAATCTCTGTGAATCTAAAGGTCATTGTATTAATCTATTTGAATCCTATGTGATAATTGATATATTGTGGACCTCTCTAACTCTGGTGCAAAAATAATCAAGGAGATCATCAGGAGATCAGAAACAAAAATGGATAAAATATTCTTAGAACAATTGGGTATATTAAACATTTATATTTCATTTTAGAGTTCCATTCAACTATTCCTACATGATTATTATTTATATGTCATTTCCATGCAACTATTCCTACATGATTATTTTTTAATGTATTTTTTAGTTGCCATAGAATTTGCATGCTCTAAATGACTGGATAAAGGATGTACTTTCTCCTTTGAATCTAATATGACTACAATCACAAAAAAATCATGTTAAAAACATAAAAATAGTTGATATTAACTAAATCACTTAGATATTATTAAATCACAACCTCTCACCACTCACCTAATTGCACATGTCCAAAGTATTACAAAGCTGATTAGACCTATTTTCATCACCCATGAAAAGTATCATTTATTCTTCATGTCATCATAATTGAAAATATTGAGTAAATACGAGCCAACTTTAGTAATACGACCAATCTACGAGACATGTCTACCTTGTCAATAGATTGTGGTATGAACACGACACGTCTACCTTGTCAAATTATTGTGGTATGAACAATTTGTTTGCATGCAATGGATTGGCAGGCCTTGGTTCTAGCGATGCATACCAACTGGACATTTTCCCTGACCAAGTGGTCTTAGTTTAGCTCAAGAAACATTACAATTTATCATTAATTTGTACAATAATCTAAAACCATACCATATAATATTTACAAACCATTATACAATTCCATTTACTCTGAACAATCAATACATACTAAAAAATCGACCATTTAAATACTGTGTATCATACTATTGTAGAATACTTCCACTAGAGGAACATGTTTATAGGGCGATTGATATCCATTTGAAGCAATCTTCCCCACACACCAATTTTTCAAAGAATAAAATTACGGGGAGCATTAACTTATCTTTGAATGCGACAAAGTTTGAATCTCCCGTAGAATGCATGGTAAATGGGTCTCCCTTTGGATCCCATTCTCTTTCATGACATAGTCTTTCAAAGAATAAAGAAGACCCGAGCTTTAAATTGTCAGCAAATACCGCGGAGTCCAAATTTCAAGTAGAACACATTATCGATGAATTGTCATATGGGTTACGGTCCCCTCCTAGAAGCAGCCTTTCCAAACACAAAGAAGGGGATAGTGATAAATTGCCAACAAATGCAGGAGACTTTGAATCTTTGACAGAACACCATGGAAATGAATCATTATCCCCATCTTCCCTATGAAGTAGTGTTTCAAAGAATAAAGACAAGGGATTTTTCAAATCATGAGCAAAGGTAGTGAAATTTGATTCTACAATACAACAAATGGGCAATGAATCATTGTCATCATCTGATAGAATATTTTCAGATAATAAATATGTTAATGAGGAGGGCAATATTAACTTAACAATCAAAGTGGCTGACACTGATTCAAATACAAATATAGAACTCAATAAAGCTGGAAACACCTCGAATACTTTGTGTCTTCAATGACTTGTTTCACCACGGTCTTCAACTTCTAGGGTTTAGAGAATCTCATCTATGGTATCCATTTCTCACAATCACAGTTATTCATTAGCCTCACCCTCACCCTCACCTTTGGGGTCATTTCAAAGTTTTCCACACATATTATTCAAGTCAGTTTCTGAAGCAAAGAAAACTACGCCAACAACTTTACATAATGTAGAAGATATGGAATCAAATTATATGTATTCATATGAATTTAACTCTGCAGAATTGTGTCCAGGTCCATCAGGTAATACTAGAAATGGTTATCATGCCAACAGGAGAAAGGGGTATGTCATAGATGCATGAAAGGAAATAGATTGAAGGACAAGGAATCTTGTATTGCCTGCAATTCCAAAGTATTGCAACAATTGTGTGATACGAGAAATGGTTTCAATGCTTGAGGGGCGTAAATGTATACCTTGTATTGGTCAACCAATTGATGAGTTAAGGTGATCATCTTTAGGGAAATGATCACAAATTTTGTGTCGTCTCCTTAATCCCTTAAAGGTTCAACAAATTATGAAGGTTGAGAAAGAATGCTCGAAAAATCAACTTCAACCAGAACAACTATATGTGAATGAGAGGCAACTCAGACCAAAATAAATGGCTAAATTACTCAGGTGTCCTAACCCCCCCCCCCCATGGCTTTGGAACTCTTTCGTGGCCTTTTGACATGACATGAGGGTGAAAACATAGAAAAGATCATAAGTGAAAGATTGAATATAGGGGGGAAGCTTCTACCAGATACAAGTAATGGGAAAAGGATGTGAGATTACCAAGACAGAGCTGAAGATGCTAAGGGTAAGCCTTTGGATTTTGTTGGAGGACTTTCTAGACAATAAATTTATTAGTTTTAGATTTTCATTCTAAAAATGGATGGATAGGTCTCAAAGACCTGGAAAGGACATTAAAACATGACCATACCTGGTAATCCCTATCAAGGAGGAATAATCTCATGCTTTCCTAGATAGTTTACCTAAATCAGGCAAATGAAAGGCCTACTGAGTAGGTGGATAAATTTAAGAAGAAGTTGTCTCGTGACTCGTCCATGTTCCTCAAGCATTGTGAAATTGTCGCTTGCTGTGGCCTTCAAGGGTAATGTGGATTAAATAAGCATTTAAAAAAGGTTTGGCTAGCCGTACTGTAAGATTTACTCAGTCCACTGCCACAAAGACTCGAAACCAATCCATTCCAATCATTTAATATTTCTCCCAGCCGATTTAAACGAAATTCTACTTCGAAGGATTGACACTGCACCTAGATTGCATCATTGAGCGAATGTTGGATTAACTTTTCCAGATAAACAATCAAGACTTGATGTGTCTGCCAATGTATAGAGGGAATGCAAACACACATGAAGAACCATGGTAAGTATCCATTATATTAGAAGCATAAGGGTTTACAACATTATACACCTAGTATAAAAGGGTGCATAACATTAACCAATCAATGCACACATATTATATTAGGTTGTGAATGGCGTGAAGGGCGTGCTATAAGAACGTGGGTGACTGGTAAGCATAAGTGGCATTCCTAAAGGGTAGCAAAGGCCTAGAATCATATAATTCATTCAAATCATTATAAACCTCCAGGTATGGTCTCTTGCACTAGAGCATTATACACATACACATAAATTGGAGTTTCTTTCCTTTTTTGTAACTGGCACTCGGTACATAACATACATACCCTCCGGTTGGGGGATGAATATCTATTTTAACTGAAGGTGCTCCATAGTTTGAATTCCAATCTAAACTTTAAAAGCCCAAACTTAATCCAACCCTAACTGATATTGTAGTGTTAATGTAGGCGACCATTAACATTGAAACCACCTTTGTGAAATTGATACAACAACAACGATCGACCATGTTTGTAAAGATTTGTCAATGAGTCGGTGTAGTGAGGCCTGCCACAATTGTCTGTGAGGTAGAGAAGGATAAGAAATATAATATGAAGATTTATTTAAAGCAATCAGTGTGCAGGTGACATAATAATCAATAGGCAGTCAGTGTGCAGGTGACAAAATATTCAATAGACAACGAGGGGATCGAGAACTCGATTGAAAATTGGATTGAAGTGTTAATGCATGCCGCCACCTAGGAAACTGAATAATCAATACACAACGAGGGGATCGAGAACTAGATTGAAAATTGGATTGATCTATTAATGCGCACCGCCACCTAGGAAATAACACTTCGAACTTGAAATCCAATAGTAGAGCAGAAAAATAGAGTTTTATTTATTTATTTTAATCACTAAAAAATTAATATCGAAATTTCCCTATGTTCTACATTGGAAATCAGAGAAAATTTAAAGTCAAAGGTGGGAGTAATAGAAAGTCAATGAGTGAACCGATTGCTATAGTCTCACCTATGATAGGGACTAATAAGACAAAATTGAAGGATCACAACCATTAAATCATTTGCTTGTAAAGTGAGCACAATTATTGTGTTGTTTTCCAGATACATTCACCATAGGACAACATTCATTTACTCATTTATTATATAGGATTTAGTAGGAAAGTTGTGATAAAAAATCAAATGTACCAACAAGTTTATTCAACAAGTATTCAATTATTGCAGTGCTGTTATTAACATTCCAAAATTCAGATGTATTATCCCACTTCAAATTAGTGTGCTATATTGAATCATAACCCGGAAAATGTAGGCTCAATTGACTATGGAAACCATGAATAACCAACATATACCAAGATAACCATGTGTTACCTTTAACATTACTGAACCAAAAGCTTTAAAAATGCAAATCATAAATAGAAATTTCAGATGTTCATTTAGCACAAATTACCACTGTTAACCATGTGTTCATTAACCAAATCCTTTGTAACATGTATTCAAACAAAATTAAGTTTGCAACGTGTGAAGGATAGGGTAGATAAACACATTCAACCCTTTAAGTGATTACATCCCATGTTGATTAATTCATTTCCACAACAAATATATTAATATTAAAGCTAAATGGCAATGTGTCTAAGGATGGGACAATCCAACAAAATTTGGTGTCGACTTAGCCTAGGGAAGACTATGACTATGAATATACTAAAACAAAAGCCAAATCGTTTTGTATTCTCAAAATATATTTAAACTTGACCCATTCCTAATATTAGGCTTACTCAAATCAAATTAAACCAATACCCAAATGAATTCATGTGAGTTAGTTAAATCGTAGGTGAGGGTTTAGCTTAATTTAATGAAATAAAACTCGGAAAAGCATCTAAACCCTGGTCAATTTGTTCAAGAAAAAAATGAACCTCATAAATGCCAAATCGACACTTGAAAACCGAAGTATTGAAAGATGGATCTTAGTAAATGTTTACTCGAGTTTATGATCTAGCTAATGATAAACTTGTAAGCCCTGGATCATAAGAAAAAAATGATGGAAAAAATAAAAATAAAAATTGTTGAGAATACATGGTAAAGATACCTTACCATTGGGCATGGAGTCTTCATACTTCATAGCGATGCTTTCCTTCCTCGCCAAAAATGTTGAAGTCATCCACACCAATAAATGAGCATAGAAGAGCATCAAACTACAATAAAATTCTTAGGAAACCTTCAAGGAGGGTTAGATCATGTAGCTGAATCAAATCCTAGTTAATAAAAGAAATTAAATCAACCATATGTTAAAGAGAAAATCCCTAAACATCCATCCCTAATAACCTCAATTAAATCTAATCAAATAAAAGAAACAACATAGATTTCTTACCACACATTGCTTGATTGTAGTTCTATAGCATATATCCTTTAGCTCGTCAAATATTCCCAATACTCTTATCATCAAAATAAAACTAGGAAAACATAACAAGAGACAAAGATCTCAATCACGAAATAGCAAAGAACTCTTTACTTTATTTTGAACAAGTGAAAATAAGAGTAGCACTCCCATTTTATAGGTGAGAGAAGCTCCAATACCATCAAATACAATCCATGGGCTTAAGAAATACCATGTGCTCAATACAAGTGGTATCTAACTAACATCTAACAAACTAAATAAATCATCAACTAATCCAACAAACTCCCACACATGTGAGATGTGTGTGTGAGAGCAAATTCCCACACACGAGAGAGAGAGAGAGAGAGAGAGAGAGAGAGAGAGATGTATGTGAGAGAAAACTCCCACACGCGAGTCAGAGATGTGTATGTGAGAGCAAACTCCCACACGCGAGTCATAAACTAATC
>ML822485.1:61391-71906 GCA_009831015.1 Picea engelmannii | reverse complement strand
GGGAGAGGAAGAGAAAAGGAAGAGGGGAATGAGGGAAAATAAAAGAAGAGGATGGGGGGAGACAAAGCGAAATATGGAGGAGGGTGATGAGGGATAAGAGAAAGAGGAAAAGGAAGAGGGCGGGGAGGGAGAGGGAGAATAAGAAGAAGAGGAGGGGGAGAAAAATAGGAATAAGGGAGGAGGGGGGAGGAAAGGGTTTAGGAGAAGAGGAAAAGGGAGAGGGAGTGGAAATATAGGAATAGGGAAAGAGAGAGGGAGAGGAAGAGGAAGGATAAAAGGAATATGAAGGAGAAGAGGGAGAGAGGAAGAGGAAATCCTTAAACCTGCTTCATTTTTCTTTGAAAAATATTAAAATCCAAATCCCATCTCATTTGAAATCCCACCCCATTTCAAATATCATTCTAAATAATACCTACATCATATCCTAAATTCCACTCCAAATCCTGGATTAAATATGCATTTTTTAAAAATAGGGAATAAATGAAAAAACTTACCTTAGAATCCAATAGACTCGATGATGTCCCATAAATATCCCTTTCCTACTCTTGTTGAGTTCCCCACAAATCCCTTTTGGCTCCAACAATCTATACCACATAGATTCATATGAAAATGAAATCAGGTGGTCCCCCTTTTTCAATTTATATTAAGAATAGACACGTAGGGTGACACAAATTTTAAATCTCCTTCATTGTTTGTTTAGCGCATCGACTTTGCATCAAACATGTGTCAATTGTTATAATGCCAATACAAAAAGTGCATTGTAGTTACATTGATTAATGTGATGCTATAATAAAAAAAAAATTATGATTGTATCATCCCAACGTCGTCTTGGCATCATATGTGTCAAAGCGAATCCATATCAAGTTTCATTTCCATGTCATGAAGCATTGATTATGTGTCATGATAATGTTGACTTTAGCACAAAAAACAATAATTATAATGAAAAGTTAATAGGTATTGTTATAATTATTATTTTTATAATAATTATTAATATTATTATTAAAAATTAACAATGATGATTATCATTGTTGTTGTTGTTGGTGGTGGTGGTGGTGGTGGTGGTGTTGTTGTTGGTGGTGGTGGTGGTGTTGTTGTTGTTATAAGTGTTATTATTAGTGGTATGCCTTTGTATTAATTCATTGTCACTTGTCTTAACTATTGGGTCAATTCCCTCTATTCTAACGAATAACTTCTCCATAAAAATCATATTCTAATTCTATTTTGATCATGAATTCTCTGTCATCAACTCCCACAACATTCTATTCCATTCTCATAATAAAATATTCGGGTGAGAGAAAGCATGGATCATTTGTAGATAATAAGTTGTTATATGCTACATGGGTAAAGAGCATGATTAGGGCTTGTTATCGCACAAACTATATGTTTGGAAAATCCTGACCCAATCCACGAGATGGTGATAACTGTTGGAGAGTCTACCCATTGTCACCTTAGATAAACCCTCTCCTCGCTTTAGTGAAGAATAAATCCAACACAAAGGGGGAATCTAGGGTGACCCTAGGGGGAAATCAGATGTAAAATGAGGTTATGGAAGTGAAGCCCCTATAGGTCAAACTTCTAAGTGGAGGATGGCTCGAAAATGAGTCTCAGAGATGGTCAATGGTTTCCAAGTGCTTGAGTACCTGTAGAATATTGTTGTACATTCTCGAGATGCAAGAAAACACAAGATACAAGCCCAGTAATCTAATGGACAAGAAAGTGAAGCTTGTTGTCCCAATTAGCAGCAGTATATAATGATATAAATCGGCAATGAAATTATAAGAGGATTTGCTAAACAAGTCACTAAAATTTCAAGAAAATATGCAAGAGACTAACTAGCAACTACTAATGTAACTCAAGTATGATAGCACAATACTTTAGCAACAATTAAAGGTTGTTAGTTACAAGTATTGAAGAGACATTATTGCAGCCTTATGGATGTATAAAACAAGTGCTAAAACAGAAAAATCCAACCACTGAAACATGCAAGTAAACCACCCAAAAGAAGCACAACAACTAGTAGATTAATTTGGTAGCTTTCTAGCAAACTTTGACGGTTAGAAGATGAGTGAGTTTGAAAGCTATGAAGTATTTTTTTGCAACCCTAATGGTTTTATATTTTAAGTATGATCGAAATAATAAATCCTTAGCAAAATAAGACACCTTAGTGGACTTAGCAAGCCTAAAGCACCAAGAAGATATTCCAATTTAAACAATTTCAATATCTCGTGATTTTGCGTATACCAATGCAATGATTTATTTCTCTGATGCAAGAGATTAGTGCCTTGAAATATTGGGTTTTGGAGTCCTTTAATGAAAGAGATATCCTTACCACTTCCTTAGGGGTGTAAACCCTTTTACTTCCTAAGGCAAGCAATACTAGCAAGGAACTACTAGGAGGGTGTAAGCCCTTTTACTTCTCCTTGTAACCCTTGTACAACAATTTATTCAAGACAATTATGATATGCTTAGTGGGGTTGTATCCCCTTATACTCGCTAAGAGATTAGAAAATTAACCTTGTAACCAAGAAAGAAGCAATAACAAAGCAAATATTCCTTACCTAGTCCAAGCATTAACAAGATAAACTCTCCTTAACCAAGAAAATTCCACAAAAAATGAAAAAATGGCGTCATTCCCTTGAGGGGTGACATTTTGACATTTTTAGAAAAGTCGTTGAGGAAGTGGAGGAGGTCATTGGGCCTCCTAAGGCTCCTCCCTCATGCGCTAGGCTCATCTCTATCATGAAAAGGGTCTTCTTCCTCCAAAAAGGCCAAGTGTCCATCTCCACCACCAAACCCTAGCCCTAGGGTGACGTCAAGCCCTCCAAGTGTGACATTTTGGCGTCAAGAAGTATAGCGTTGGGTTAGTAAAGGGGTAGGATAGATCCACCAAGGTGTATCTCAAGCCTCCAAAGGCTACCATCATGATCCGGTGTACGGGCCATGGTATCCAACCTATGGGATTCAAGCCCCAAGGAAGCCCAACCTAGGCTTGTTCTTCCAAAACTGTCCACCAAGAAAGGTTCTACAAAGACAATGAATATTCCCTCCAAGGATATCAAGTAAAATGCACCATGATAAGTAAATAAAATCAATAAAAGAACCACCTAATCATGTGCATCAAAAACCACCTCATCAAATTAAATAAGCGCTCAAAGAGCCTATGCAATTTGCCAAGTTTAGGCATGGGAGGGTTGACAAAGCGACCTATTGGGTGAATCATTCTCTAAGTCAAGGAGTCTTTCTCAGGTCAACCCCTCTCTAAGTCATGTAGAGAATATGATATGGATGGGGGTAAAAAATTTGGGCATGGGGTTCATGACATACAAGGGATCGTAGTGTCTCATTTATGAGTGCCTTTATAGAGGGTGCGTTGCATCTTCATTTTCAATGTATATTTTTTCCAAGCCCATTTATTGCCATTAATTAATTAAGGTCCAAACACTGGGTACTCCCTATGGGTTAATCGATTAGCTTGGGGGGAAGCACAATAGATTCACTTGAATCTATAGGTACATAGAGTGCCATATTCATGGAAAGGAAGGGACACCACATGAGTGTACACACCTCAACAAGTGGGACATTTGTATAATGTGAATTGGCTTTTGCACGTCTTTGATTTTTAAGAGAAACATTTCATTGTTCTTAAGACCTCTTTGGGAGAGGATCCAGAAGGTTCATAATATGGCTTTTATCTTTTGTCAGCAACATTCCCTCTGGGCATTCATCCCCTTATTCCCATGGATTTAGGGAGAACCCCTTATTCAATCAGTTCACCCGAATATCCCAAAAGATAAGGAGATGAGGAGATGAAGTGTGGAAAGTGGCAAGTATGGTCAAGAATGGTACGATGGCCTGTCAAGGGGACCTCCCAGTAGAAAACCTATCATATGAATGGAAAGGTATGATGACATGTCAAGGGGACCTCCCGATAGAAAACCACAAAGTCACTTGAAGCTATAGGTACATAGAGTGTTGTTAGTTGTGGAGCCCAATTATCTTCTTGATTCAGAGGTCTTTGTTTTCAACTGTGTTTATACCCCATGAATACTCTACACCCCGGAAGAATGTACACTCCTCCACGTGGGGGATTGAAGAGAGGGGTTATCCCCTCTGCGGGGTCTGAGGTAAAAGTGGGCCCTTGGCAGGGGTTCGGGGGCGAAGCCCCCAAAGTAAAAATTTCCTTGTAAATGTATATTGTAATTTCATTATAAATATGGACCGTTCATTATAAGGTCACAAATATGACAGTAGAAGTTATGTTAGTGTTGTTTTCCCTAGAAGGAAACCCTCTTTTTATGAGAGAAATGTATTGTGGCTATGTATCTTTGTGAATATTGTATTATGAGTGAGGAGACTGTGAGAGAAAGAAGAGGAAGTTACAGCAGGTGTGTTGTAGGTTGTATCCCTTCATTTGCTAGATAATAATAACGGAAGGACCTGGAAATTTCTCTAGTGGTCATAGTCCACACTGGGTGAACCATGTATATCTGTGTCTCTATTTTATGTGTATATTCTTTGTTTTATTTCCACATTTGTATTATTTTATTTCTCTGATCAAAGCAAAAGGTAACTCACAGGAAAATAGGGTTCCTGGTTCAAGTGGGAGTAATGGCGAAAGATGGAAAGTTTAGGGTCAATAAATTTAACGGCCAAAACTACCAGTTATGGAAGATGTAGATGGGAGATTATTTATATCAGAAGGATTTATTCCTAACATTGGACAGAATAGAAAAGACATTGACAACTATGAAGGACGAAGAATGGGAGGTTCTTGACAGAAAGGCACTAGGAACGATACGGCTGAGCCTGACAACATCGATGGATTTCAATATTTTGAAAGAAAATACAACAAAGGAGTTGATGGATGCATTGGAGAAACTGTATGAAAAACCCTCGGCATCCAATAAAGTATTTCTAATGAAGAGATTATTTAATATGAATATGTCAGAAAGTGGGTCTATTGCGAATCATTTAAATGAATTTAATACGGTTACTAATCAACTAATTTATGTAAAAGCGGACTTTGATGATGAGGTCAAGGCTCTTATAATATTGTACTCATTGCCATAAAGCTAGAACGGCTTGGTCATGGCTATAAGTAACTATGTCTCTAGTTCAAATACTTTAAAATTTTATGATGGTGTTGGTGTTATCCTTAGTGAGGAAATGTGACGGAAAAGAACAGGTGAGACATCAGGTAATGCGTTAAACATGAAGAACATGGGAAGACAAAAGGATAGAGGAAAGGGCTCAGGGAACCGCGGGAATTCTAGAAAGGGCATATCCAAATCCATATTTGTAAATATAGAGTGATGTAATTGTGGGAATAAACGACATCTGAAGAAAGACTCCAGAGCTCCAAAGAAACAAAGAGATGGACAGCAGGAGAAAAATTAGGAAGGAAATATGTGTTACAAGATGCTTTGAATCTTTCTGTATATAATATTTCTGAGTCTTGGGTAGTAGATTCAGGGGCTTCATTTCATGCCACACCCCATAGGAAACATTTTCTAGATTATGTTCAAGGTGATTTTGGACAAGTTCATTTGGGTGATGATGCACCATGCAAAATTGTTGGAACGGGAAAGGTAAAAATAAAGCAAAGCAATGGAAACCAATGGTTGTTGAAAGAGGTAATACATGTTCCAGATCTAAGGAAAAATCTAATTTCAACAGGGAAGTTGGAAATTGAAGGTTGTATATCCATATTTATAGATAAGGTGTGGAAGGTCACCAAAGGATCATTAGTGATAGCAAAAGGAGAGAAGGTAGGTACATTGTATTTATGTACTGGTAATATCGACTCTTCTATCTCTTTAGCTTCTACAAGAGTGGATACAACACTATGGCATCATAGGCTTGGACACATGAGTGAGAAGGGGATGCATATTCTTCACAAAAGAAATTTGTTGCTAGATCTTAAACAAATTGATTTGGATTTATGTGAGCATTGTGTTTATGGAAAACAAAAGAGAGTCATATTTCTCAGAGTCGGAAAAGAAAAGAACAATGAAAGGTTAGAGCTTGTGCATACAGATGTATGGGGACCAACTCAGGTATCATCTCTTGGTGGCTCTCATTATTATGTTACTTTTATTGATGATGTAACTAGGAAAACCTCGATTTATTTCATTTGACAAAAATCTGATGTTTTTTATACTTTTAAGAAATGGAAAGCTTTGGTTGAGAATGAGACAAGAAAAAGGTTGAAGTGTCTCAGATCATAAAATGGAGGTGAATATTGCAAAAATGAGTTTGATGATTATTGTTCATACCATGGGATTCGTAGAGAGAAGACAGTTCCAGGAACACCACAAGAAAATGGTGTGTCAGAAAGGATGAACTGGACAATCATGGAGCATGCAAGGAGTATGAGATTGCATGTTGGTTTGCCCTTACATTTTTGGGCAGATGTTGTAGATATTGTTGTTTACTTAATAAAAAGAGGACCTTCAAGCTCTTTGGATGGTATAATTCCATAGGAGGCATGGACAGGTAAAAAGGTAAACTATTCTTTTTTGAAGACTTTTAGTTGTGAATCATGTGTCCATATTGATAAAGAAAATAAAACAAAGATTGAGGCAAAATCCAAGAAGTGTACCTTTATTGGATATGGTGTTAATGATTTTGGTTATAGCTTATGGGATTATGAAAATAACAAAATCAATGTTATATTCAATGAGAAGGTCATGTACAAAGATCAGTTGCAGAGAAAGAAACACGAAAAAGAAAAACCAGAATACACAATGCTTGATGAGATCACTGAAAAAGAAATTCCAAAGGTACAAAAAAATCAAAATGTACAACAACAGGATCAGCAAGTACCTCAAACTCTTGCAAGTGTTGTTAGAAGATCTACCAGATTAAGTAGACCCCCTGAATGATACTCTCCTTCATTGTATTATTTATTGTTGACTGATTTTGGTGAACCAGAATGTTATGAAGAGGCAATGCAGGTAAACACCAAAAAGAAGTGGAAGCAAGGCATGAAAGAGGAAATGGATTCCTTGGTAAATAACCATACTTGGGACTTGATTCAGTTGCCTACAGGAAAAAGAGCATTGTAGAATAAATGGGTTTACAAGTTGAAGGAAGAATATGGAGGAAAAAAGAGGTACACAGCTAGACTTGTTGTAAAGGGGTTTTCACAAAAGAAAGGTATAGATTTTGATGAAATATTTTATCATGTTGTTAAAATGACTTCAAATAGGACTATTTTAAGTCTTGTGGCAGCAGAAGATTTGCATATTGAACAGTTAGATGTAAAAACAACTTTTCTCCATGGCGATTTGGAGGAAGAGATTTATATGCAGCAACCACAGGGATATGAGGTCAAAGGGAAGGAGAATTTTGTATACAGGTTGAAGAAGAGATTGTATGGCCTAAAGCAAGCTCCAAGGAAGTGGTATTTGAAGTTTGACAAGTTTATGACAAAACAAGGTTATAGTAGATGCCATTCTGATCATTGTGTTTATTTTAAAAATCTAGAAAATGGAAGTTATATTATCTTGCTATTGTATGTAGATGACATCCTTGTTGCAGGGTCTAATATGCAGGATGTAAATGTGCTAAAGAAGAAATTATCTAATTAATTTGTGATGAAATATTTGGGTGTTGCAAAGAAAATCCTTGGTATGAGAATAACAAGAGACAGGAAAAATTGAAAATTGACATTGTCTTAGGGTGAGTACATAGAAAAGGTGTTGGAGAGGTTTAGAATGCAGAATGCAATACCAGTTAGTACACCTTTGGCCAGCCATTTCAAATTAACTAAGGAAATGTGTCCCAAGACACAGGAGGAGATAGAATACATGTCCAGGGTCCCTTGTTCATCAGCAGTTGGCAGTTTGATGTATGTGATGGTTTGCACAAGACCAGATATTGCACATGTAGTGGGATTTGTGAGCAGGTATATGAACAATCCAGGTAAAGAACATTGGGAGGCAGTAAAGTGGATTCTCGGGTATTTGATAGGTATTGCTACTCATGCATTATGTTTTGGAGGTTTATACACTATTCTATAGGGATATGTTGATTCAGATATGGAAGGTGATAAAGATAGCAGGAGGAGCACCACAGGGTATGTTTTTACTATAGGTGGAACAACAGTAAGTTGGATTTCGAAACTACAAAAATTCGTTGCACTTTCAACAACAGAAGCAAAGTATGTTGTTGCTACAAAGGCTAGTAAACAAATGATTTGGTTACAGAGGTTTATGGAGGAATTGGGAAAGAAAGAGGAGAATAGTAGGTTGTACTCTGACAGTGAGAGTGCCATTCATCTTGCAAAGAACTCAACCTTCCATTCGAAGACTAAGAATATACAACTCAGGTACCATTTCATATGATCCGTCTTGGAAGATGGACATTTGAAGTTGGAAAAGATACACACTAGCCAAAATAGTGAAAACATGTTAACTAAGGGAGTAACCAGGGAGAAATTGAGTTCCTGCTCAGTCTAAGTTGGTCTTCAAGCATGAAGATGGAAATGAGAAATTTCTCAGGTCCAAGAAGGTTCATAGTCCAGCAGATACAACAACAGTGGTGTTGTTGAGATCAGTCTCCAAGTGGGAGATTGTTGCTTGTGGAGCTTGATTATCTTCCTAATTCAGAGGTCTTTGTTTTCAACCGTGTTTATACCCCATGAATACTTTACACCCCGGACGAATGTACACTCCTCCACGCAGGGGAGTGTGTTGGAGCCGGAAGTCACTCCTGGATTGCTTGCAGGAGCAGAGCCCGACGCCCATCAGTTTAATGTCACGATTTGTTTGAGAGGGGTGAACAAATGGAAGTAAACTCGGAACAGTGGTCTCAACTCAGAAACTAGGCCAGGCATGCATGAATGAGTGAGGTCTTGATAAACTTCAAACAATGATTTGCAATAAAGGGTGAGTAGGGGGAATACTTCTTGAGAAAGGTGAAAGGGTCTGCTATAGGCATCAGGCTTCTAACAGACTGTGAGAGCAGGCATCTGAAAACAAGATCTTCTTACTTCCAAATGCGGGAAACCAGAGAAAACAACAATGCAACAATAAATCATTTATCATAACAAAATTGTGTTAATTCATACGAAGCATTCGATCATGAACTCTCCAGCAAGAGGTGAAACATAGAAGGAAAAGGGAAATTGTTTGTTATAAACCAAGAAATCTCAAACACAGAGGCATAACCAGGAAACCAGAATGTGTACTGAAACTTTACAATCGAGAGCTTATCTCTACCATCGATAGATACAAAAATGGCAAAAACGCCTTCATATACTCAAACTAACAACAGCAACAAAATTGAGACGAAGCATTGAAAGCTTTGCGTCTGCATTGCTTCTGACAACACGGAGCTGCAATCTTTGGATGGTCGTGCAAATTATGGCAGACGCAATCGATCTTCTGACAGTTTCTTCGGCGATTCGATGTGCCTTTAATTCATTGCAGAACCTTCCCATTATGGTGGAGACGATGTCTAACCACCATCAACCGCTTCAATAACTGCTTCTTGGGATTGAGGACGATCTGGCCAACTCAGCGCTTTGGGATATGGAAGACTCCTCGCGCTGCCACCTGGAATAACTGAATAAATTGACGAATAGGCATGAAGGCCAGCACGGAGAGTGGGGCTCATGATAAGGGGGGGGATGGCATCAGATTATGAGGACGTGGAAGAGGAGTGGTGAAGGATGAGGAGGGCGACAGAGGAGGGCACATGGTGGAAGACAACAAACAGAAGGGGAGGAAGACGAGGGATACTGGACTTTCTCTTTGGCAAGAGGCTGACATGGAAAGGAGCGGGACACATGGCCAGCGGCAAGTGGATGATGAGAAGGAGGGTGGACCACGTAGACCAAAGAGGGGAGGCGGATGGATGACACATGGCAGCACGAGAAAGGTGGAAAGGAAGATGATGTGTCGGGAGAAGGGCCCACACGGGTTAAAGGCAGGGTAGCTGAGAGGGATGAAGTCGTCCATGAGTCGTTGATCCGGGCTCCTTGATCGTGACCGTTGAAGAGTTGCGTCCCTGATTCTGGACCCCCCCCCTCCGCTTAAAGGTAGAAAGGCGGGGGGGGGTCCGGAATTGCCTTCATCACCGTTGATCCGGGCGTGCCGATATGGACTGTTGGAGAGGTGCGCCCCCGATTCTGGACCCCCCCCCGGCTTAACGGTCGGAAGGCAGGGGGGGTCCGGAATTCGCTATGCGCTGTTGATCCGGGCGCGCAAATCCCAGCCGTCCAAAATTGATTCCTGTTTAACACAGACGCATAGCGCCCAAACTTAGGACAAGTGGGTTTTAACCAATTCCTTTTCAATCTAACCCCTCCTTACAATAAATATCGCTAACATTTGGCTCCATGGGGGATAGAGTCATCCCTGTGATTCTCTAAGAACTCTTTTGCAGATTCAGTGCCTTTGTTGTTGGGCTATGGAGTCATTTATTAGTCCGAAAAACAAAATTAGAAACAATATGTACAAAACAAAACAAAAAGAGCCAACTGTGGCTCACAGAAAACATTTTTTCAAG
>ML822485.1:36052-52051 GCA_009831015.1 Picea engelmannii | reverse complement strand
TTACAATCCATAGGTGCCAAAGCACTATGATCATGAACAACAAAAATCTAAGACAAAACAAAACATCCCTCCAATATCTCAGGACCTCATCCCAAAAACTATTAGTATTTAGGCAGAAATAAAACCAAACAAGAGGTTTGAATACATGCTTAAAAATCAATAAGCATGCCTTCCCTGAGGAAGACATGTTCACCATTAGAAATTTCTTCTAATATCAAAATATTTTCATGTAAAGCCAAGGCTTCTTTAGACAGAGAGTTAGCGACTGAATTTTTCTCCCTATAGACATGTCTGAAATTTATGCTTCAGAAATTTCTTGCAATGGCCCTCAAATCCTGAGCTAGCACTTGAAGCTCCAAGTCCACCAGAGATAGCCCCACATTCATCCATTCGATTACCAAACTAGAATCTCCTATGACCTACAAATCATAAATATCTCTATTGATATCATACTTAAAGAGTACATAAAGTGCTTTGAACTTTGCTTGATCGTGCATTCCTGATCTAGCATTTGCTTTTTCCTGTAAAAAATGTGATTAATATAGTTAAAGAATAAATCCCACCCCGAAACATCAGTTATGTCCCTGACATGCACCGTCAAAATGCCCCCATGTCGAATTCATGTTGATGTCAATCTCAACTATACCCATAGACCGACCCACTCAAGGAACCACCTTATAACTCAATTGTAGGGAAATAGACTGATGTGCAAATATGTCTGGAGGAAGACATTTACCATCGAACAAACCTGTGTTATGGGCCATCCAAACACCCTAGGAAACCACAATAGGAAGAATATGACAGATTTTCAAGACTAGTCTCAGGAATAAAACCCAAAAACATTCATTCACATAATATTTATCCCAAATATTTTACAGACCCAAAAGAGATTCAATTTCTTTCCATTTTTTCTGGGTGAAGATACAAGATAAAAAAATATGAATGTTTGATTCCTCATCATGTTTGCACAAAACACATATACCTCGCATGTGCTTACCTCTGCACTGAAACTTTTCCAAAGTAAATAACTACCCCTTAAGAGCAAGCCAGAAGAACATAATACTTTTTGTGGACTCCATATCTTCCAAATTTTCTTGACCCACCAATCATCTACAGTAACCCTCGCAATGATCATGGCTTGATAGCTGAGTTTCATTGTATAATTCCCTCCCTCCTTATTGTAATCCCATATGAGTTCAACTTCATCCACTTTTATCCTGACATGGTCCTGCTTTAATTTTTGGATGAAAAGAGACCGAGACTATTGGCAACACAGGGAAAGATTTAAAGCCTCACCTAACAACCAACCTTGCCCCAAAATAGATGTGTCGGCAAGGTCAACAATGAAATTCAATGTACAACATCCAACTTACTGAAGGAAGATAATCAAATCATAAGTCAAAAAAAATACACTCATTACACCCCACTATAACATCCTTACTAATTCTAACCCTCAAACCAGGACCTACCTTCCATGCTAAGTATTAACCAATGATAGGAAAGGCTACAGAGAGAGATCGCCACTAGGCAGATACATTATTGATAGGTTATGTGGGCTTCTAATCCAATCTTGAATGGACCTCGAATTAATATACTAATCTATCAGAATTTGTCTCTAAAGGCTATCTTGAGTTAAGAAAACCCAAACAGATTTAAGTGCCTGGGATTTGCAAAAGATCGATAGATCGTTAACCCCCCATCCTCCAAGGTCTTTTGGCTTGGAAAGGCACTTATAATTAATTATATGAGAACCAATATACTTAGTGTTTCCCTTCCATATGTAGTTGAAATAAATTTTTATAATCCATGCTAATATTCCTTTCAGAATTTGTGCCAAGATATGCCAATAAATTGGGATTGCTTCGATGATCGATTTGATAAGGGTTAATTGACCACCCTTAGATATATGTTTATTACATTGTAGATTTATTCTTCTTTTGACACAGGAAAGCATCCATTTCCAATCCTCAACCCCATACTTATTGGGATTGAGCATAAACCCCAGATACTTGATTCTCGATTGCATCTCATGCGTGGAAAAATCAAATAAGTTGGACAACTACCCCCAAACATCCTCTTCAATCTTCGAAAAATATAGTGTAAATTTGAGGTTATTAATAACCATTATTGTTGCCTCGTAAAATAAAGAAACCTAAATCCCTAAAGAAATCAATTCATTCTTCTGATATGTGTTAGCCTATTGATTGAAGGAGAATAAAGCACCCGATGGGATAAAGTGCAGTTTGAGCACTGTGGGGCAGAGAAAAAATGAAAGAAAGCCAAACCACTACTCTACTATAGTGAGTGACGCTCAATTATACCTTATTTTCCCTCGCAAGCAAACCAATAAGTGTTATCAATAAGTGCAAGCAAAAGTGTGTCAACTCATTGTTAGCCTTCCTTTTTTCTGTTTCCTGCCCTATTCAAATCTCTATCATGAATGAGCCTGCAAGCCAGACCGAAAAAAGGTGGCTCGTAAAGAGTCAAGGATATATTTGAGTACCCTACCATTTGATTATGCACAACGGAAAAAACTAAAAACATCATCCACAAATAGTAATTGGGTTAAAGATTCATCCCTTCCAGTCTTAAAACCTTTGAAACTGTGCATCTATTTTGCTTCCAAAATTTCCCAACTGAGCCCCTCAACCACTAGCAAAAAACAATAAGGGGATAAAGGGTAGCCTTGATGCAATCCCCTAAAAGACTTAAAAAATGGTGATCTGGAACCATTGATCAAAACAATGAAAGAGACAGAAGTTACACATGACATAATCCATTGGACCAGTGGTAGCTCAAACCCCATTTGCAAGAGCAGAAGGCAAAGACACATCCATGATACTCTATTGCAAGCCTTTTAGAGGTCAATTTTAACAATAGAGATTGGATATTTCCAAGATTTTATGGAATGGATACCTTCTTGAGCTCATCCAATAGCTTCATGAATGAGATACCCTTTGAGGAATCCAAATTGCTCGGGGGAAATTCAATATGATAAATATGGATTAATCTGGATGGCTATAATTTTAGCAATGATTTTACACATAGCATTACATAGGGTGATAAGACAAAAATTGTCAAAAGGTTGTGAGCAATCCATCCTAGGGATCACTACTATTAAAGTTGCATTGATGCTTCCCAAAAATTTGTCTGGTCACCTATTCTCTTCCACCACCCGCAACATGTCATCCCCCACTATATCAAAAAACTCATCAAAGAACTATGTTGACCAACCATCCGACCCATGACTCTTGTCCTTCTTGAAAGATGAAATCGTGGTATTGAGTTCTCCCTTGGAATATTCCTTATAAATATCTCGATTATCCTCTTCTTCGACCCCTTAAGGAAAATACGAGAGTGGTTTTATAACATCAACCATTCTTGTACATTCCAACTCCTTAAAAAAGGATTGAAATTATTTGACCCCTAGGGTTTCCAAATCAAAGAAATTTTGGACCTTATTTACATTGGAATCATTCAATTCCCATATTGTATTTATGCTTTTCCAATGATTTGCGAACCTCTAAAAATATTTGGTGTTTTGGTCACTATCCTCAAACCAAAAGGCGCGACTTTTCAATCACCATTATTTTTCCTATTCCAACACGGCACAATTCTGACGATCCTCTAGGGACCAAATTCTTTTATACCAAAAAATGGCAAATTGACTTCATGATCCACTTCATATAGATGTTCTATATCACATTCTATATTTATAATTCTTGATTCCAAAGCAGCCCTTTGGGCCACAACCCATATCACCACTTTTTATTTTAAAGATCTAAGAGAACACACAAATTGTTGGTTGGTTGAGGCACTATTAGTATCTTGAAATGGCATCCAATTCTCAATAAATAGTGGTCGAAAGTCCTCCACCTCAACCCACGACGAATTGTACTTCAAAGGGGACCTAGGCTTCCCTTTGGACAAAGCAAATTCTAAGAAAATAGGAAAATGATCAGAGCACCTGATCTTACCAACCCAAGAGAGATACACCCTAATGCCCAAAATAAAGAGTGATGGACTAAAAATCAATCAAGCCACTTGTGTACCCCTTCATTTCTTTTGTGGTTGTTACTCCGAGTCGGGTTGAGACAAACCAGTTCCACATCAAATAAATTAGCATTCTCCAACTTATTAGGAAAATAATGAGCCAATGGATTTTCGTCGGCCTACATACCCCAGATTTCCACATGATTAAGAGTGAAATTAAAATCCCCAACAAGAATCAGGGTATCAGACTTTAACACCCTTGATGCAAAGATACGATTCCAAAACTGCACTCTATCCACATACGGACCATATACGTTGAGAAAAAGGAATGACCAATCCAACTCTTTACACTCAACCTCCAAGAATAATCCAAAGTGCAAAATAAAACAGTTAATAAGTTCTACACTTGGCGAGAGACCCGCAATGATTCCCCCAAGGATCCAAAGGAATCTAGCCCAAAGAAAACCCATCCTAGAAACATCTTGGAAAGCTCAAACAGAATTGGATCCATCAACGACAATCTCTTAAGGGGAAAAAATGTGTCCCTCCTCCTGAGCCCTTTCATATTAACGGACATAAAATTAATGAGAGGATGTCCTTAGGGATTAATCCCACTCTAAAGACCCCAGAAATGAGATAATGTTGTCCCTATGAAACTTCCTAAAATGCCTTCTCCTACATGTGTTTAAACACTGACTTCTAACCCACCTTGGCAGGAAGAGAATCCTTCTTCACACCAAACCCCAAGCCTCGAAAAGAGGCCATGCACTTAACAGATGCTCGAGAGTGTAAAAGGTATGGTTCCCTAGCAAAGGATATAGAGTGGGATATGGAGGTGGAATTATTACATGAATAATTGACATTATGGGAGGAAGGTAATGCATTGTAGTAATGCATGAAAGCGACTTGGTTCTAAGGACGAATGAGTTCAGGGATCTGATTGTATAACTTAGTGAAACGCAAGTTGAAGGACTTGATGGTTTCACCATCCTTATAGGCGATGTTATTGTATTCCCGTAACTTCTCGGCTGGGCTTTTAGATTTCCCATAAGTAGATCTGAACCAGTACATTAACTCCTCCCAAGTAGACAGAATCTTAGGAGGAAGGTCAAAGAAATTGGTCGCAGCCTTTCCTTCCAAGGAATTGACGAATAAGCGCATGTAAGTATCATTGGCATTAGCTCCTATGCTGTGACAAGCATTATAAAATTCCACCGGGTGTTCGTTTGTAGTGACAGTGTTATTTCCTAAAAACCTAGGAAGATGTTCTTTGAATTTAGGAAGTGGACGCATAACAGGTGCTAGGTTAAGAGGAGAGGACACATGCCATGGTGTGGTTGTGGCGTCTTCTTCAAACTAAAAAATCCCATACTTTTAATGACTTTGGTGGGATTTGTGATAGATTGGACAGGGATATGGTGGCTATATAAGCTAACAATCACTGACGAAGATGAAGACTGAGAGGAGGAAGCACTTCCAATGCCACCCGAGCCACCACTAGATGTCATCTTGTGGATGATAGGTGAAGGATAAAAAGACGAACTTGAATAATCAGACAAAGTTCTCCTTAGAGCACTTTGTTGGGTAGATAAAACAACGTTCCTTCTTCATATTTCAGTAATAGGATTAATTTTGGGTGATAGGCCTCTTCTTCTTCTAGAGACACGAGAGTCTAAGGACATGAAAGAAAGGCCAAAACTGAAGGAACAATATTGTTTATTTCTAGGTTGTCTACGTCTAGCCTCCAAACGTTCTTGGGCACTAATATCTCGCTCAATTGCTACCCATGAATGATTAAGCTCAGCATGAGTATTGGCAGTGTCTAAAATGGTGTTAAATAGGTTCATAGCAATGTTGGTTTGATCTTGAAGACCGGGCTCAATATTGGGCTGGCTTGCAACAGACACAGACATTAAGAAATAAAACAGTCAAAGACTCAATATCATAAAAATAGATGTATCGATGATAATCGAGTATAAAAATTAACCAGAGAAATATTGAAGATCTCCCCAGTATGGTCACTAAATAAATGTTGAGTAAAATATATGAAATGATCTTACTCAAGCATTTTTAGATTCTACTTGGCTAAAGAAAAATAGACGGGAATGTCACCCTATGTTTATAGCCATCAAAAATAATATCCTAACTCACAAGTATTGATTACAAGTGCTTAGGCTAGACTTTTTATCAATAAAAGCTTGCTGGAAAATTCATTATTTATATGATTTTATGAATATAACAGTTGCTTAAATAAATGTAGAGACAGAAGTAAAGACACCAAGATGATAATCAAGACATATGAAACATAAATCAATCCTTTATTTCATTCCAATTCACCAAATATTCATCCTCTTTACAAAATTTCGTGAAGAAGTTTTGGACCAAAGTCAAACTTGGACGTCCCCGATGAAACATACAAAAGAACCTCTGATAGGAAATCAAAAAAATTGAACTCTAAAAGTTGGATCAGCTTGCCCTAGATTGTTTCCCACTCGACTCTACGCAATAGCCTTTGTCAGTCATGAAAACTAATTCACAAACAGACAAGTCTACACAGACTATCAAAGATAGATCAACACCTATGAAAATCAAGTGTCTGAATGATGTAATTCAGCCATGAATCTTGTTGTCTTATGATCAATCAAGGAATGAATGAAAACTAAACTATCTCAACATAAACTCAAAGATAAAACCTTAGTATGATTCTCCTTCTATCTTCCCTTGTTCCTCCCTTTCCTTTTGCCTTTAAGCAATTAGAATTGGTTGAAGTAGTTGAACTACCTCATTAGTTAAGTTAACTAAAAAACTCAACTAACTTTATAGTTAGGGGGAAAAGTAATAAATCATAATAAGGGTTATAAATAAATAATAACTAGTAGGTGGGACCCCTTGTGACTCCCATTTAGCTCTTAACAATCATAACATAACTAGTTAATTAAGCAAAACACCCCTCCTTGTGACTCACATCATCACATTCACATTTGACAATTTATCTCATTGATATTTGAAATCCTTTTCAAAAATATATTACTCTTATATCCCAAGAAAGCATGTTGTCCAAAACTTCTGAAGTCAATTATCATCAACAATAAACAAAATAAAACTCAAAAACCATATTTTCCACTCTGAGATGCAATATTTCCTTGGTTGTTGTTGTCACCCTTTAATTTCTCTGAATTCTCCTTTGGCTACACTAATCCTTTAGGCCTAATCTCGTTGATCACATGAGAACAATCGTACCTCAAATGCATCCGAGAAGACACGGATTTATCGGAGCCATTGGAGGGTGAGGAAGGGGCAACAGTGGCTTTTCCTTTGTCAGGGGAATGGTGGACCTCGGTTTTCAATCTTTTGCTAGCATGGGAGGATTGCACTAGTGAGTGGGTAGGGGATTCTTGGACAATCTGATTGTTAGGAGGGGGAGTAGGTAAAGACAAATTGGGCCAGCCACGATGTTGAGAGACTGTCGGGTGGACAATCTCGTGCCATCTGTCGTTTTCGGAAACCTCGAGTTGCAATGATACATGATGGGGAACGAGAATACCAAGGCTTGTGGAACTTGGAAGGAAGGCCTTTTAGGCCTCGGTTGGACCGCTCCTTGCCCAATCCAATTGAAAAACCCAGCTTGAAATAGTTGGCCCAACTCTTGTGAGTCAGCATCAAAGTGTATGGAGAATCTTGGCCTTCTTGGGCCTTTGTTCCAATTATCTCTTCCTTTGTTGCCTCTGCCATGCCTACCTCGGCTGAAAAAGCTCATTACTGCATGCATGATTGATTAGCAAATACTTCCTTTACAATCATACATGAAAACTCCTTAAAAATATGAAATAGACTTTGGCTCAGCAACATATCAGACTCATGCAATCCAATCCATACAAATTGTTTAATTTTTGTCAATGAGAAGGGACTGAACAAAAGGCCCTGGGATATGTGAAGGGTTTGTATTGAGCGAAAAAAATGATAAAATGAGGGGGAAAGGAATCATGGTTACTACTCAAAGGAAACAAACAATCAACTGTAATGCAAACCCAAAAGCATGTCACTTCAATCCATCTAAGAAACTGTGATTTCAAACTGTTACCATACAGAATTCCTCTTAACTGTAATTAAATTTTAGGAACATGGAATGAAAAATGAACATGGGAAGGCGAGGGAATTGTAATTAGCAAAAAGTGAGAAAATGGTAGGGAGGAGAGTAGATATTGTTCATAAAATTAATTAAGTAATCCATACCCATTCCATATCAAACTCAAAAGATCCAACACCAACCAAATAATCATTGTGCTCAATTTAACAATCACTGTGTATAACTCAATCAATTTTGTGTATTACTTGCTCATTGTTCGCAATTAGAACATTAACACAGTGTCATCAAAACAAGACAATATGCTTCCACAACAACCTGTAAGAGTTATGTTTCTTCCCAACTGTCTTGATTAATATTTAAAACAATTTCTAAATGAACACACAATCACTTGTTCCAATCTGTTCCATCAAAACATCAACCATTGTCCATGAATCATTTCTTCAAATCAAACACAGACACTAAAATCACACATGATTCCATTCCTCAAGTTCATCTAACAATTAAGTTGTAATGAGAACATATTGTCACGGAAACTGTGCCTATCTCTGCTATGATGCATGATATTCATCAACACACATGACGAACAACCAAATACAACCATCAATATTTTAATTGCAAAGATCTTGGCTTGCCATTTAAACACACAAGCAGCAATCACCATTTCAACTCAAACTATGTTGTGGAATACACAAACCATTCAAAAAAACGCAAGAGCATTTATGTGATTGTACAAGTCTAGTTACTATGAATCTAAACATCCACAATGTTGGGCTATCAATCCAATATAATGAGGCAGTAATAGTATGCCCTATTTCATCTCACAAATCAATCAAATTGCAACAAAACCATATTGTTTAAAAACCCGTGACCATCTTTGATGGAACAATCAAATAGTATCCATAGCATATATAGTGGATGGCCATGCCATAATTACCACGATTGCAATACTCCCATTTTTCAATTTAAAACACACAGTCACAGCAACCATCAACTCAACATAACATGTTGTAGGAAGCCCACACAAACCAATGCATCACACACGAAGCATCATTATGACTTAATCAATTATAACTAATGTTGCGTTAACAATTCAAATGTCATAATAATGAATGCATTGACTAAATACCAAAACCAACACCATTGTCAACATAATCCATAGGGACGAGACAGTGATTGACATTGTCGATAATACACCACCATCTCATAACAATCAACAGCATACCCGACAGGACATAATGGTTCCCTCTATCAAAAACTAGGCTTGAGAAATCAAGGGTTTGCTATGTGGACCAACACAGGGAGACTGGAGTCGACCCCCAACATCGGGCGAGAAACTCTGAGACCAACGGTGCCACACAAGGTATACCACCAATAACTTCGCAAACATGGTGACAATTCTCGTGATAGGAGAGACTATGAACAGAGGAGCAAAGGCTTCATTTTGGTCCTGCAACAACACTTAGAACATGCAAGGTATAACCCTTGTGGTTTTCCCAATCAACCGAAGAATGTTGAGATAAAACAGAGCCGAGAAATAGCAATCAACCTCAAGCAAGCCCTTTGTCATAACAGCCATCATAACCCATTGTGCAACCATCAGTAACATGAACGAACCTATACCCAAGTGAAACGATATGTAGTGACACAAAGTGTTTCAAACCCAGCAAACCCTATAACATCAAACGACTGGGTATGGTGATAAGAAGCGTGGAGACAGCCAGCCAATATGGACCGAATGAAAACCCTTCAACCAAGACCAATAAGGATGACAGAGAGCCTTCATGGCTTCTAACACTCATAATGATCAATGAAACTGTGACTTCAAACATTATTGCAATGAAAACCACACCAACCATTCATTTCAGAAAAATATCATAATTTTACATAGTTTCCAAACTTCAGGAAAGAATGGACCCATATATCACCATTTATTTCATAACCAGAGCGGGTTCTTGGATGGCGAAAGGACATACCTGTAACCACGAAAACCTTAAAAACGTGAGCTTGGTCGAGCAGGTATTCTTCTCCTTGAAAATCGGAGCTTAACCACAACGAACACAATTGAACAATAGCCAGGGTGACGGCCAGTGGGAGGGGTATGTAGTGATGTGCAGTAAATGCACGTCGCCTCCATCCTCCAGACATTCAATTCCTTAGTACACGCCAGCCCACTAATACATCAATTCATTCAATTAAACCATGCATCAAAACCAATGTCCACTAATTTCCAAGAGCGCCACCCTATGTCACATTAACCACTGCCAACCATACTATAGTGCATATCACATGTATTTCCATATAACTCAATAAATCGTATAGCCACTAACACTGTTAGCTAAGACTAACAACAATCCATTTAAACTTCAAAATGCATAGTGCAACATCGTATAGCATAGCAACATAGTTCCTTTCTTTTGGATTTTATTCATATTTTTTTTTATATCTTTTCAACTGCTCTTATGTGTTGTTACTAACATGTCTCTTGTGCAGGTGTCACGGTAGTGAATCCAGGAACAGACAGCAAAGGTAACAATGGATAATAATACGTCATCGTAATCATGAAATTATAGCTTAGAGCAACAAAAACAAAACATAACATGTCTTACCCATCATTCACTTGTCGCATTTAGAACCAACACATAACAGGCCTTATTCATTGCCAATAAAACCAATATTTCATCAATCATGTAGAACCATGTAAGCAGTGTCGAACAACAACATAAACATGAAAAAAGAACCAAATCTAATCTCCCAATCTACAAGGGGGTCCCACCTACTAGTATTATATATCTTGTTAGCTTATAATAATAGGCTTTAGCAATACTTTGTAGGCAAAATCCTCATTGCGATTTTAATCATCAACAAACTGGTGACTCCACAGGGAAATGTGTTTTCAACAGATTAGAACTCAGAACTCATGATTTTGCAGGTCAAGTAGATATAACCAGGAATATTATGCAACAGGGGGAAGTGAGAGGATTTAATGGAAAAATGACTGGGAATTCGGGAATAACTCATGAAAAGTGTTAAGTATGAGGGGTTTTACCACTGTGTGCATAATCATTCAACTGGGATCGGCTCTTAACTTCAAGGAGAACATTTATGGACTTGCTCTCTTAAATTCTCAAATGGATGAAGAAAAGGAAAGCAGAAGTGGGAGATAATCCAAAGAAAATCTTTAGACAACAAAGTGGAAGCAAATAACAATTTCAAGCTTGCCTTTCAGGGGAAACATTGTGATAGTTGTGTAAGCTTGATTTTTATTGACCAACACATCTTGCAGGAGTGACACTGTGGCAGAACTGATCCAACATCTTATTTTGACCAAATTAACTAAAAGGTGGTAAGCAACAAAATCATGACAGAAGTAAAAATGCTAAAATTAAAACAACAGCAATAAAATGACTGAATGTAAAAGCAGTAGGAAAATGTTTTAAAATAGAAAGTAGAAGTCAAACTATTGTAAAAGCAGAAAAGAAAATAGTGAAAAATTGAAAGCAAAGCTAAGTTACTAGTATACAGAAAATCCAAGTAGTGTTAGCATTTTTCACGTTGGTCCCACGTAATGTTTCAAGTGAGAACAGTTAGTACTGTGGGAAAACAATTGCTCCTATAAATCCTTTAGAATGCAAGAGTTAGTATTCAAGACAAAAGCAATTTTGAACGGACTCAGAAATAACACTTGGAACTCTGAGGCAATAATCATCCCTTTAACGTGTACAATCAAATCATCAAGATATATATGGATATTGATCGATTCGTCAAGAGTTGTCTGTATAGGTATTTTAAAAGCGGTATTTGCATCAGGTAATCCAGAAACCAGGCATTTATAATTCATGGTACCCAAATTAGTGGTAAGAGTGGTTTTGTGAGCATCTACCCTTTTTCCCTTGATTTTACTGTAACCCAAAAAATTGTCAAGTAAGGGCCTCATATGTGACCTTACAACCTGTTGTAGAATCATTCCCATATTAAGAGGAGGAAAAGGATTTATCATAATAGCCTGACTGAAAGTGCGAAAAATAATGCAGGTTCCAATATGATCAGTAGTCTTCGAAACAGGTACCCAATCGGAAACCCATTCAGGGTAGACTGGAAAAATGATCCCAGCCCTTAAGAAATTTCCCAACTCTCTTTGAAAATTTGCCTTAAATGCAGAGTTAATAGGTCTTAGTTTCTGCCTAACTGGTTTCATTCCTTCCTTAATGGGGATGGCATGTTGTATAAGACCAGGATCAAAACCACAAAGACCCTCTTAAGACCAAGCAAAAACATATTGAAATCTACCAAGTAACTTGGCCAACTTCATTTCTTCTTTCTCAGAACATTGGACACTTATTTTAACATTCCTTGAAGATTCAAGTGCCACAGTGTTCAAGGAGATGGTTTCACCCATTTTCCTTCTTGAATCCTCTTCTTTCTGTTTCTCTTTACTGCTTGCATGACTCGATGAAAATGAACACTCTAGAGGAGTCAGGCCCTTAGGAACCTTGTTGTATTTCATGGATATAATTCCTTTAGTCTTAAGAGGTTCATTTTGAATGAAAGCACAAATTCTTTCATTGTTAGGGAAAACCTGCCAAGATTATATACTTTCAAGGATATGCAGATGATATAGAGATCGAAAAGTACAATTAGGTATGTGAGGAAAAAGTTGTCAATTAGGAGAGGCTGCAAAAAATGCTAACGGATCAACCATTGAATTCAACTCCCTCTTAACATGAGTGATGTTGAAAGATAATAGGTTTGAGATAAGTGCCCAGACGGTTTGGGTGTATCGTTTTATCAAATTTTTGCTAGGAGAGTAAATTTTACATACAAGGTTCACAACAAGCTCGGAATCCCCAAAAACTCAAAGGTGACTACATCCAAGACTATAGGCATTCTCGATGCCCAATAACAAAGCTTCAAATTCAGTGACATTGTTTGTGCAAGCAAACTCCAACCTATAAGAAAAGTTATGGATTTTTCCTACAGGAGAAATCAAGATAATGCCAGCTCCCTTACCTTCATTAGAGAATGAACCATCAAAGTGCATGTGCCACATACCATCATCTAAATCAATTTGTTCCAAGGGAATGTTATCCTCCTCAGCAAATATGGAATACACTCCTAGGTCTTCTTCGATATAGTTTACATTAGGTTGTGGGACACTCTCTATGTAAAGTGAAATCCTTCCCACTCTAAAGACTATAATGTTTTTACCATTCCCAGGAACAGATAAATGTGTTCCTTCGAGTGAGAGGTATCCACCTGTTAAAGCTTGCAAATCTCTTCCTAAGATGATTGAGTAATTACTTATTGGCATGTCAATTACCTGAATGTTGAGGGTTGTCCCTATTTCAGGATGTGCACACAAGACTAAGGTCACATCTTTAATCTCACCTATGGTCGTTTGTTGTAGGCTATTATAGGAGAGCATGCTTCTAACGTTTTCATTTGTACAAGACAAGCCTAGCTCTTCCATAATAATCTTCGACATCACACTTGGGCCCGAACCGCCATCAATGAGGCAACAATGGGCGATCTTATCCATACTCTTTACATAAATATAAAAAGAGGGATTTTTTACAGGGTATCTAAATTTATGTACACCTACTTTATTTACAGACGAATCCTCTTTGTTTACCTCTTCAGAGACGTTGGCTACAATAGAATCTTTTCCTTCCATGAATTGTTTCAGATGCATCTGTTGTTCAGGGATGACAACCATGTCCAAAAGGGTTGCGTCTGCTTTGATGTTGGCCAACTGATTCAATATATTATATTTGGAAAAGGGGAGAGGGGAGGTTGTTCCTTGACTATCAGGAACCTTAGGAACCTGAACAGTAGCAGCAGGTGAGGATGAGCTCGGGCTAGAAGAATTGCGGGGAGGATGAAATTTTCCCTTGGGAGCATAGGCTTTGTTCCTAGTATTGATGATCATGACATCTTCTGGCTCTGCAAAATCTAGGACAGCGATAGTAGTTTTTGTTCTTTTACCAAAGATCTTATCTCTGGCACTCTTCCTTACTTCACATGTGGCTTCCTCATGGTGTTCCTCATAGAAGTTACACCAACTTTGAGGCAAGATAGCTTTAGGCTGAAAATTATTTTCAATTGGGTTTCTAAAGAGAGGTGTAGAAGAGGATGAAGCTCTAGGGGTGAGAGGTGAGACAGTCCCCCTTCGCTTGAACGCTAGCATATGATTATTCATGTCTTGTACTAGCTGTAAGAGGGTGGACATGTCTATCTGTTTAATCGATTATCCCTGAGGAAGACCTATTCTTTCAAGCTATTCTTCATACTCTAAACAAGAATGTAGAGCGGAACCAAGATTATCAATGGATTTTTCCTCAAGCCTATAATGGTAGGGGGAAGGTAACGCATTGTAGTAATGCATGAAATCGGCTTGGTTATGAGGTCAAATGAGTTCAGGGATCTGATTGTATAACTTAGTGAAACGCAAGTTTAAGGACTTGATGGTTTCACCATCCTTATAGGCGATGTTATTGTATTCCCGTAACTTCTCGGCTGGGCTTTTAGATTGCCCATAAGTGAATTTGGACCAGTAGATTAACTCCTCCCAAGTAGACAGAATCTTAGGAGGAAGGTCAAAGAAATCGACCACAGCCTTTCCTTCCAAGGAATTGACGAATAAGCGCATGCAAGTATCATTGGCTCATATGTTGTGACAAGCATTAGAAAATGTCACCAGGTGTTTGTTTGTAGTGATAGTGTTATTTCCTGAAAACCTAGGAAGATGTTATTTGAATTTAGGAAGTGGACGCGTAGCAGGTGCTAGGTAAAGAGGAGAGGACACATGCCACGGTGTGGTTGTGGCGTCTTCTTCAAACTGAAAAAGCCCATACTTTTTAATGAATTTGGTGGGATTTGTAGTAGATTGGATAGGGATATGGTGGCTATATAAGCTACCAATCACTGAAAAAGATGAAGACTGAGAGGAGGAAGCACTTCCAGTGCCACCTGAGCCACCACTAGATGTCATCTTGTGGATGATAGGTGAAGGATAAAAAGACGAACTTGAAGAATCAGACAAAGTTCTCCTTAGAGCACTTTGTTGGGTAGATAACACAACATTCCTTCTTCCTATTTCAGCAATAGGATTAATTTTGGGTGATAGGCCTCTTCTTCTTCTAGAGACACGAGAGTCTAAGGACATTAAAGAAAGGCCAAAACTAAAGGAACAAGAAGGTTACTGTTGATTTATAGGTTGTCTACGTCTAGCCTCCAAACGTTCTTGGGCACTAATATCTCGCTCAATTGTTGCCCATGAATGATTAAGCTCAGCACAAGTATTGGCAGTGTCTAAAATGGTGTTAAACAGGTTCAAAGAAATGTTGGTCTGATCTTGAAGACCGAGATCAATATTGGGTTGCCTTGCAACAGGCACAGTCATTAAGAAATAAAACAGTCAAAGACTCAATATCATAAAAATAGATGTACCGATGATAATCGAGTATAAAAATTAACCAGAGAGATATTGAAGATCTCCCCAGTATGGTCGCCAAATAAATGTTGAGGAAAATATATGAAATGATCTTACTCAAGCATTTTTAGATTTTGCTTGGCTAAAGAAAAATAGACGGGAATGTCACCCTATGTTTATAACCATCAAAAATAATATCCTAACTCACAAGTATTGATTACAAGTGCTTACGCTGGTCTTTTTATAAATAAAAGCTTGCTGGAAAATTCATTATTTATGTGATTTTTTGAATATAACAGTTGTTGAAATAAATGTAGAGACGGAAGTATAGACACCAAGATGATAATCAAGAAATATGAGACATAAAACAATCCTTTATTTCATTCCTATTCACCAAATAGTCATTGTCTTTACAAAATTTCGTGAAGAAGTTTTGGACCAAAGTCAAACTTAGACATCCTCGATGAAACATACAAAAGGACCTCTGATG
>ML822485.1:25282-36015 GCA_009831015.1 Picea engelmannii | reverse complement strand
AGATCAGCTTGCCACAGATTATTGCCCACTCGACTCAGCACAATAGCCTTTGTCAGTCATGAAAAATAATTCACAAACAAACAAGTCTACACAGACTATCAAATATAGATCAACACCTATGAAAAGCAAGTGTCTGAATGATGTAATTTAGCCCTGAATCTTGATGTCTACAACAAGACCCTGCTATCATTAAAAAGAATTAGGCTTATGATTAATCAAGGAATGAATGAAAATTGAACTATCTCAAAATAAACTCAAAGAGCAAACCTTAGTATGCTTCTCCTTCTATCCTCCCTTGTTCCTCCCTTTCATTTTTCCTTTAAGCAATTAGAATTGGTTGAAGTAGTTGAACTACCTCATTAGTTAAGTTAACTAAAAAACTCAACCAACTTTATAGTTAGGGGGAAAAGTAATAAATCATAATAAGGGTTATAAATCAATAATAACTAGTAGGTGGGACCCCTTATGACTCCCATTTAGCTCTTAACAATCATAAAATAACTAGTTAATTAAGCAAAACACCCCTCCTTGTGACTCCCATCATCACATTCACATTTGACAATTTATCTCATTGATATTTGAAATCATTTTCAAAAATATATTACTCATATATCCCAAGAAAACATGTTGTCCAAAACTTTTGAAGTCAATTGTCATCAACAATAAATAAAATAAAACTCAAAAACCATATTTTCCACTCTGAGATGCAATCTTTCCTTGGTTGTTGTTGTCACCCTTTAATTTCTATGAATTCGCCTTTGGCTACACTAATACTTTAGGCCTAATCTCGTTAATCACGTGAGAACAATCGTCCCTCAAATGAATCCGGAAAGACACAGATTTATCATAGCCATTGGAGGGTGAGGAAGGGGCAGCAGTGGCTTTTCCTTTGTCAGGGGCATGGTGGGCCTCGGTTTTCAATATTTTGCTAGCATGGGAGGATTGCTCTAGTGAGTGGGAAGGGGCTTCTTGGACAATATGATTGTTTGTCGGGGAAGTAGGTAAAGACAAATTAGGCCAACCACGATGTTGGGAGATTGTCGGGTGGACAATCTCTTACCATCCGTCGTTTTCGGGAACCTCAGGTTGCAATGAGACATGAGGGCGCACGGGAATACCAGGGCTTGTGGAACTTGGAAGGGAGGAATTTCAGGCCTCGGTTGGGCCACTCCTTGCCCAATCCAATTGAAAAACCCAGCCTAAAATAGCTGGCCTAACTCTTGCGAGTCGACATCAAAGTGTATGGAGAATCTTGGCCTTCTTGGGCCTCTGTTCCAATTACCTCTCCCTCAGTTGCCTCTGCCATGGCTACCTTGGCTGAAAAATCTCATTCATGCATGCATGATTCATTAGAAAATAGTTCCTTTACAACCATACATGACAACTCCTTAAAAATATGAAATAGACTTTGGCTCAGCAATATATCAGACTCATGCAATCCAATCCATACAAATTGTTTAATTGTTGTCAATCAACAGGGAGTGAACAAAAGGCCCTGGGATATGTGAGGGGTTTGTATTGAGTGAAAAAAATGATAAAATGAGGGGGAAAGGAATCATGGTTACTGATCAAAGGCAACAAACAATAGACTGTAATGCAAACCCAAAAGTATGTCATTGCGAGGGGATTGTATTTAGCTAAAGTGAGAAAATGGTAGGGAGGAGAGCGGATATTGTTCATAAAATTAAGTAATCCATAACCATTCTATATCAAACACAAAAGATCCAACACCAACCAAATAGTCATTGTGCTCAATTTAACAATCATTGTGTATAACTCAATCAATTTTGTGTATTTCTTGTTCATTGTTCGCAATTAGATCATTAACACAGTGTCATCAAAACAAGACAATATGCCTTCCACAACAACCTGTAAGAGTTTTGTTTCTTCCCAACTATCCCATTTAATATTTAAAACAATTTCTAAATGAACACATGATCACTTGTTCCAATCTTTTCCATCAAAACATCAACCACTGTCCATGAATCATTTCTTCAAATCAAACACATACACTAAAATCACACCTGATTCCATTCCTCAAGTTCATCTAACAATTAAGTTGTAATGAGAACATATTGTCACAGAAATTGTGCCTATCTCTATGAAAATGCATGATATTCATCAACGCACATGACGGACAACCAAATACAACCATCAATATTTTAATTGCAAATATCCTAACTTGGCATTTAAACACACAAGCAGCAATCACCATTTCAACTCAAACTATGTTGTGGAATACACAGACCACTCGACAAAATGAAAGAGCATTTTTGTGACTGTACAGGTCTAGTTACTCTGAATCTAAACATCCACAATGTTGGGCTATCAATCCAATACAACGAGGAATCAACAGTATGCTCGATTTCATCTAACAAATCAATCAAATTGCAACAAAATCATATTTTTTTTAAAACCGTGACCATATCTGATGGCGCAATCAAATAATATCCATATCATATATAGTGGATGGCTATGCCATAATTACCATGATTGCAATACTCCCATTTTTCAATTTAAAACACACAGTCACAGCAACCATCAACTCAACATAACATGGTGTAGAAAGCCCACACAAACCAATGCATCATGCATGAAGCATCGTTGTGACTTAATCAATTATAACTAATGTTGGGTTAACAATTCAAATGTCATAATAACCAATGCAGTGACTAAATACCAAAACCAACACCACTGTCAACATAATCCACAAGGACGAGATAATGATCAGCACTGTCGATAATACACCACCAACTCATAACAATCAACAACATACCTGACAGGACATAATGGTTCCCTCTATCAAAAACCGAACTTGAGAAATCAAGGGTTTTCTCTGTGGACCAACACAGGGAGACTGGAGTTGACCCCCAACATCGGGCGAGAACCTTCGAGACCAACAGTGCACACACAGGGTATACCAACAATAACTTCGCGGACAGGGTGACAATTCTTGTGATAGGAGAGACTATGAACAGAGGAGCAAAGGCTTCATTTTGGTCCTGTAACAACACTTAGAGCACACGGGTTATAACCCTCATGGTTTTCCCAATCAACCGAATAATGTTGAGATAAAACAGAGCTGAGAAATAGCAATCGACATCAAGCAAGACCTTTGGCATAACATCCATCATAACCCATTGCGCAACCATTAGTAACATGAACGAACCCATACCCAATTGAAACGATACGCAGTGACACAAAGTGTTTCAAACCCAGCAAACCCTATAATAGCAAACGACATGGTATGGTGATAAGAAGCGTGGAGATAGCCAGCCAATTTGGACCGAATGAAAACCCTTTAACCACGACCAATAAGGATGACGGAGAGCCTTCATGGCTTATAACACTCAGAATGATCAATGAAAGTGTGACTTCAAACATTATTGCAATGAAAACCACACCAACCATTCATTTCAGAAAAATATCATAATTTTACATAGTTTCCATAATAAAGGAAAGCATGGACCCATACATCACTGAGCCAATATCTATTTCATAACTAGAGCAGGTTCATGGATGGCGAAAAGACATACATATAACCACAAAAACCTTAAAAACGCAAGCTTGGTCGAGCAGTTCTTCCACTGCTTGAAAATTGGAGCTTAACCACAATGGACACAATTGAACAATAGCCAAGGTGACAGCCAATGGGAGGGGTATGGAGTGACGTGCAGTAAATGCACGTCGCCTCCATCCTCCAATCATTCAATTCCTTAGTACATGCCATCCCACTAATCCATTAATTCATTCAATTAAACCATGCATCAAAACCAACATCCACTAATTTCCAAGAGCGCCACCCTATGTCATATTAACCACTGCCAACCATACTATAGTGCATATCACATGTATTTCCATATAACTCAATAAATCTTATAGCCACCAACCCAGTTAGCTAGGACTAACAACAATCCATTTAAAATTCAAAATGCATAGTGCAGCATCGTATAGCATAGCAGCATAGTTCCTTTCTTTTGGATTTTATTCATATTTCTTTTTATCTCTTTTCAACTGCTCTTATGTGTTGTTAGTAACATGCCTCTTGTGCAGGTGTCACAGTAGTGAACCTAGGAAGAGATAGCAAAGGTAACAATGGATAATCATAGGTCATTGTAATCATGAAATTAGAGCTTAGAGCAACAGAAACAAAACATAACATGCTTTACCCATCATTCACTTGTCGCATTTAGAACCAACACATAACATGCCTTATTCATTGCCAATAAAACCAATACTTCATCAATCATGTAGAACCATGTAATAAGTGTCGAACAACAGCATAAACATGAAATAAGAACCAGATCTGATCTCCCAATCTACAAGGGGGTCCCACCTACCAGTATTATATATCTTGTTAGCTTATAATAATAGGCTTTAGCAATACTTTGCGGGCAAAATCTTCATTGTGATTTTAATCGTCAACACCTATGTGACTGCTCCTTAGAATATCAGGATTGTAGGGCTCACTTATCTCAGGCATAGACTACAGTAAGGGTAGTATCTGTAAGGATAAAAGATGGAAACAATAGGGGTGGCATTCACATGACCCATCAGGGACACATTATTCAAAACAGAGCTAGAATTACAAGCCCTACTTATCTCTTCCCCCCATCATACGCCTGATGTTCTATCATAAATTATATGAATCTAAAGTAGTCAAAGGATGAAACTTACCCAAAGAGTGTTGTGAGCCCGCACATCTAGACCAAAGAGATTTGATTTTACTCCATTGAGAGGCAGAAAGATCCATATTGTCACCCAATAGTTCCTTTGGACAGAAAGTTGCCTTTTTTACTGGAACCAAATGCTCGAGTGGGATAACAATGTCCCTGATGAGTAGATCTAACTACTCCTTTTTATTAGGACCTAAGGACTGGAAAGGATCCAAACTGATATTACTCTAAGGAGGTAGAGATGTGTCCTCTATAACCCGCTTCTCGGGAGGAGAAGAATTTTTAGTCTAAATGACTCCCACTGCACCATTAGAATGCCCATTAAAGTTTTTAACGAACAATCGATCATAATCATTTAAGAAATGGCCAACTCAATGACATCTCAAGCATATAAATGGGACATGCAAATAATCCAGGGATTGGGTATAGGTCCTTTTTCCCACAACCAAATGCAGCGATTCAAATAAACCCTATCGTGGATCTAACTCCACAAGAATTTGAGCCATTGTCTGCACATACTTGTTTTGTAGTTGTCATTTATCACAATGAATTTCCTCAGGATGTCACCAATGACCTTAAACCCTGATTTGGACCAAAAATCAAGTAGGAGGTTTGGTAACTTGATCCAAGTTGGAAAGCTCGATAGAAACTCTACTATGGCATCGAAGAGGGGATGCCAAGGCTTGGTGCATATGAGGTGTCGGTCCAAAAACCATCATGCGGATAAGATATTCTCTGCATCTCATTTACTATGAAAAAAAATCCAATCCAACCCATGGACAACAAATAGAAAGTAGGGGGATATCCCAGGAATGGGATCTATTGACCCTCTTTCCACGAGCTAAGGACAACAACCAACCTCCTTTTCCTTGAAAAATTACCAACAATAGCTCTACCCTCTAGATTTGTGTTATGGTTAACGTTCAAATATTCATTGACCACCAAAGAAATCCCTCCCCCCAGGATCGAACAACCTTTTTCTTCTTCCTCTTAGAGTGTTGACAATCAAAACAAACTAGATCTCCATGGAGATTTGCACTACTAACCTTACTACCAACAAAATCAAGAGGATTGGCACCTTTCAAGCCATGCAAAGAAGAAGAGTGTTCCTCAAGAAACAATGGAACATCAAAAGAATGAGATGTGACCAAATTGCTTTCAACACATTACTGACAGCCCCAAAAGAATGTTGTTCTCAAGAGTTCTCTGGTAGCTTCTCTAATGACTGACATGGATCCCCTAGTTGATCCTTCTTATTGATTGATCTATCTAAATTCAATCAGAACACAAAGAGTGAAACATTGGAACTGTCAAATGACTCCCTCGAACTGACACAATAGTAGTATGGGTCTGTGTCAGGATTTACAACTGTATCTTCAAAAATCATATCTTTCTTTGACCCATCATCAGAGTAATCCACCGGCTCGAGTGGATCTTCCATTGTAGGGCCCATCCCCGAGTATTACTCCTTATTGCTCCTGAATCTGAATCTAGGGTTTCAACCTCCCTCCCACTTATTCATCATTCCATTCCATCTACTACCGATTTTTCTTTCAAAATTTTTACAAAACACCAGTTTTAGTTATGCACTCTACATGAAATTGTCGATGATAATAAATTATTATTAACCAAATATAATAGTTTTTTATCAATTAAAAATAATATTAATTATTAATAAATTATTTTCAAGCTTGTCTAATCTAACATTTTCAATTATTTAATATTTTTAATAGCAATAAAGTATTATTAATTAAAACTTGTGTTTTTTATTAATTGAACAAGAGTTCGATTTGTGGACCCTTACGTGAAGAATTATAAGGTAACTACCGAGGGAACATTGATGGATCCCAATAAGTTGGTGGAATATCTCAACAAAAAGAAAAGGAATTATATGGAGGTCATCCCACATAAGAAGAATGGAGACAATTGGCATAATTCAAGATTATATAGTGAAATACTTGTACAGAACTATAACAAAAAAATTATGTCTTCAGAACTTGATTTTACCCAAACCCTAAAAATCAAACAAAAAATACAGATATAGAACAAGAGGTTGAAAACATATATTTATTTATTTACATCATAGTTCAGACCATCCATTCCACTTGAATGGAATAGATATACTACATTGAGGGACACTGCATGCATTTCTATGAAAATATGTTGTGTTGTTACTCCATGAAACAAAATTGTTGCTAAGCAATTAGGAAGGCGTACATCTTGCTTGAAACCCATCTTTTGTTTTCAAAGTTTAGGCTAATACACTCAACTGAAGAAGAAAAATAATCATCATTAAAGTTGTTGCTAAGTACATAGTGTTGTGATCCTTGAACCCTTACTTCTTGTTCTTGTAGTCCAATCTTATAATCTTGATTCTTGCAACCATGGAAGGGATTCTCAGACCCAACATATGCTTCCCTCTAGTCGTTGATCAAGAAGAATGAAAGGAAACCCACGTGTTTTTACATCAATGTAGTTGTTGATTGGTTTCATTGTAAGTCTTCTTCATCAAAGAAAATCATTAGGCCTCCCAATGAGAAATCCAAGCCTTCTTCTTCAAGTAATTTAGTTGTTGTTGAGAATGAGGTTGCCATGTCTTATGAAGAATTAAACATGCACGTAAAGGCTTTTATTACCAAGATAACTATGAAATATGCCTCAAGAGGGAAAAAAATATATGCAAAGGAGATGGGGAATTAGTAAGTAAATGCTACATGAATGGATGAAGTTCATATCATATGTATATCATGGTTATGCAAGTATCCTTCAAAATCTTGGAGATGGTTTTGCTAATCAAATGAGATTTTTAAATCCAAATATTTATATGTTTATCACTGAGGAATTATGGTATGTTTTTTGTTCATTCATGTTTGATTATTGAAGTCTTTTAATTTAGATTCTTTGTAGTTTTTAGGTCGTGTTGTACAAAATATTGTAAAAGTATAGTAATTGATGGTGGGTGAGTTATGCTTTGCCATAAACTTTTAATGATGGAAGTCTATAGTTTGCAAGTGAGTTTACCATATTTTTTCTCAACCCATATATGTTGATGTTTATTTTAGTCTTTTAATATATTTGTGGGATCATATGTTGGATTTTTGGGCCTCTAATTTTGTTTATTAGAATTGTGGGGTTTTTATGGATTTAATGAAGCTTTACATGTTTTGTGGTTTTATCAAAGTATGTGAGATTATTGCATTGAAATACATTGTTAGTTGACAACTAAATGTTGTCCATGAAATTTCTTTCATTCTTGAAACATATGCCTTGAAAAACTTAGTGCAGTGTGTTAGCCTAAACTTTGAAGAGAATATATGTGTTTTAGGGAGGATGGAAACAATTAGAAAGGGGATAAAAAGGATGGGGGAAAGAAACATGGGGGAGAAGAAGGAAGGTGATGGTGGTGGGGAGAAGGGTGATGAAGAAAACAAAAAGGGAGTAGGGGATGATGTTGAGAAGGGAGAACATGAATCCAAAGGTGATGGTAAAGACAAGAAGGGTGAAGGTAATCACACAATGAAGTTCTTATTCCTAAATGTGCCATTAAATATTTCCCGTCATTGGGTGGTATATCACAACACTAGGTACTTATCAACAACTTGAATGATGGTTGTTTTTCCTGTTCAAGTTAGTGTATTGACTTAAAATTTGAGGAGAATAGATGGGTTTTAGGGAGGATGTACGCTTGGATACTTGTTTAGTGGAAAATTTGTTTTATGGAATAGTATCAAAGTGTATTTTCACACCCCCCCCCCCACACACACACAAATAAAGACATATGCAACCTCTTGTTATATTTCATTCTTGGTATCCCCAATTCCTAGGGATAACTAAGGAGATGATGTATCGAGGCCCTCAAGTTGCATACATGGAGTATCGAGACACAACTTGACCAAGAGTGTCCACTTGCACAGATAGAGGCATGCTTAGCCACCATACATCGCAGGTTCATCATGAGGGTATCCACCACATCAGCTTGCTTCTGAAAGACATTGGGTATTTCTCCATGAGGTACAAGCTAGCTATTATGGTGAGTGTCATTTCAATATTTGAGGCATTTGAGTTTGTTGCATTTTAAACTACTTTTTATTATGTAACGTATGCTTGGAAATTATGCTCTTTTTCGTGTCTCACCTTGGTGGTTGACATTGTGCCCTAGTAAGTGGTCAACCCTAGGAATAGGTTTGCTACTGGGGGGTTCCCTTGACGATTCATCGTGCCATTTCCAACCATACTTGTCACTTTCCACACTTCGTCCCCTTGTCTCCTTATCTTTTGGGATCTTCGGGTGTACTGACCCAAGAAGGGATTGTCCCTCATTTCTTGAGAATAAGGGGACGAAGGCCCAAAGGGAAGGTAGTTGGAAAAATACAAAATCCTAATTATGAACCTTCTAGATGCTTGCCCAAATACGTCTTGAGAACAATGAAATGTTTCTCCTAAAAAATCAAAGACCTGCAAAAGAAAACACACAATATAAATGTCTGACTTGTTGAGGAATTCATACAAGGTGCATTACAAGCTAGACTATCGCCCCATGGAACCATGTGTAATTCTCCCTTCAAGTGACACTTTGGTACTACCCCCCAAGCTAATCAATTAACCCTATGGAGTACCAAGTGTTGGAACCTTAATAAATTAATGGCAATACAAGGGCTTGGAAAAAGGATGCATTGAAAACGAAGGTGCATCACACCCTCTATAAAGGCACCCATAAATGAGACACTACGATCCCTTGTATGTCATGAACCCCATGCCCAGAGGTTTTTCCCCCATTTATTTCACCTTCTTCACATGACCTAGAGAGGGGTCCACTTGGGAAACACTCCTAAACTTGAGGTACGATTCACCCAATAGGTCACCTTGTCAACCCTCCCATACCTAAACTTGGAAAATTGTATAGGGTCTTTGAGCACTTGTTTAGTCTGATGAGGTGGTTTTTTATGTACATTCTTAGATGGATCTTCAATACTTACATCAAACAACCTTTAAATGTCGCAAAAGTCTTTTGCTTTCATACTTGAGTTATACTAGTGATTGCTAGCTTATCTCTTGCACCATTTACCTAACTTTTAGCATGTTGTTGGCAGCTTTAAAAATAATTTATTTGTTGATATATATCTCTGTTGATTGCTACAAATAGGGACAACAATCTTAACTTTCTTTTCCACTTAACCTTAAGCTTGTATACTTGTCTCTTCTTGTCTATTGGCCAGGTACAATCATCTTCTGCAAGTACTCAAGGACTTGTAACCATAGACCATTCTTGAGACTCGTTATCAAACCACTTCTCACTTAGAAACTTGACCTATAGGGGAATCACTTCCATCGTCTCACATGTCATCTCATTTCCCCCTAGGGTCACCTGGGACTTCACCCTTGTGTTGGATTCTTCATTCACTAAATCGAGGGGAGGGTTTATTTGATGTGACTATGGGTAAACTCTCCCACCGTTATCATCATCCCTTGGATTGGGTTGGGCTTTTCCCAACCTACCGTTTGTGTGATAACATTTGGGCATCATTGTCGAGGAGAATTTTGAATCCTCTTTCATTCTCTAATGACACTTTAGCAAGCTTCCATACCAAAGCCTTTACCCCTAGCTTTCCCGACGACTCCACTTGAAGGACATTCCCCTTCCACCCTTGATGAGATTTTCATAAAGTTCATCTGACAAATCCATTGAGGTATTACCCTAAGTAACGGAACCATGGCCTCAAGGGACTTACCATGTGAATTCTATAAGGTGTAACCTTCTATTGATGTTCAAAATATCCATGGATATCAAAATCATTTCTCTATGTAGTGGAGGGAAAGTTGCCTTAAATTTAATGGTGATCCATCTCTAGCATTCACCCATGTCGTGAATTATATGAAGTATGCTTCAAGATTAAAAGTGCTACATGAAGATGTGTTGATGAAAAATTTTGTATCTTCACTGGAATTAAGTCAAAGGAGTTGGCTTGCACACTCATGTAATCTGAAAAGTTTCACATCTTCTACAAATCTCATTGAAGAATTTATCAGGCATTATCTTCTAGCTACTCAGAATTTGCA